>BQNB010205376.1:0-10621 GCA_026074375.1 Tanacetum coccineum | reverse complement strand
TCTAATTGCCGTTCAAAAAAAAAAAAAAAAAAAATCACTTTTATGTGATGCCTAATGACATCGACGAACCCATGTGGCCACCCATGCATGCACACCCAACCACTATTTTAATTTAGATAGACTCCGTAATGTAGTTTTTCTCATTAGAATTCATTGCATAACTAAAACATATCATCAAAAATCAAAGGCCGCTAATCTCGTTTTACAGTGTGAACTTAGGTGACAATAATGTAACTATTAAAGTTAATTATACATAGATTGAGATTCACGACTTCTAATATGATCCGTGAGGTAGTTGATGCATAAACAATAAGTCCAACGTACGCTAAAGGTATGCACTTCGTGATTATGATGCCACTAGCTTAGCTCGTAACACCACCATGCCAACATAGTGATAATTTATAGAAGCAGACCTACATACACAGGCCGACGCATATATGGTATGCACTTCGTGTATAATCTTATAAAGTTAATAAGAAAACAATCATTTTACATGGGATTTAGTGTTGAAGAATAAGGTAGGCAGAGTGCATACTTATAGTTTATTATGTCCTGCTTTAGCTCGTACGTAGTCATATGTTTTGGTATTTTTGTTTGTTGTAACGCGTGGGTTTATAGCTTGAGTAACATGAAGTACGTATAAGTGGTAGGTTCAAAATTCAAAGATTTCCAGACTCCCTATTTTGTCGTCTAGAGATCCTTTAAAATGTTTGGCAAAGACGGGGTGGCCAACAAACAAGAACAAGGAAAAAGAAGATAAATGGTTTTTGGTTTATTTCTAGCGGACCTTTAGGGACTACTTCCGGTAACTAATTTCCGATAAATACATGTTCTCTTAACTTTTTTTTGACTAGTTTATGATTGTAGTTGTTGTGGTTGTTTCTTTTATGCCATTAACCATCTCTTATAAAACTTGTAACCTATATGAAATTAGGAGTTAAAGTTAGTATTATGACGGTTTTTTTTGACAAATGTAAGAACAAAAATTATAGCTAGCATGGAAAGTCTGTCCAAGTTTGAGGTTAGTAAGGAGAAAGCGAAGGTAATAGCCGCATTAGGTCCCGGTTAAAACCCAAAATCCCTTTGATTGTACCAAAAGGTCATATCCATTGTATATATATACAAACTTGCATTTTTATATTGAAATAATAATTATAATATTTTTTTAAACACCACGCTTTGAGATATTATGACACACTATAAAATTACTTCATATAGTTATAAATAAGGTCAGCATTCTAGCTAGCCTTATTAATTTATATCTTCATATTATCTCTTTTCAACCAAAAATTCTTTGTAGGAAGAAAAATGGATGATTCATTGGGGTACAAGCTCTATTTTAAGACTTAATGTAATTGAACATAAATCAAGTCATTCATTTGGTTCATGATGATGGGTTTGGATCATTGAATTATTTAAGCATAAGAATATGTCAAGTTATTTTTTTGTTACCTCATCTTTTTGATAAATATAAGCTATGATTTGCTGATTTGCAACCACAAGTAGTGTCTGAAAGGAGTTGGTGTAGAAGGATGATGAGTTGACTATTTCACAAGCTTTTTATAATTGGTTTACGACTCCAGAGAACGAGTTCTTTCGTCGGTCTACTCTAGCTGAAAAATGATCTTAAAGACGATTGAATATTCAGATCATAATTGATTTTGATCAGAAATTCAAAATGATAAGAATATAAGAATTTCGGGGGGTCTAGTTCTTTAACATCTCTAAGTTGCACCAAAGCTCAAAAAAAAGGTTTGCTTTTTGTGATTGTTTTTTTTTTGCAAAATATAAACAACCATAATATGTGATAATAGAACTTTTATTATTTTACAATTTAGTGATATTGTTTAAGTGCTTTTATTGACACTTTTTCTTGTGTTAGATGAAGGGAAGAATCAACAAAAGAAGGTAGGGTGGTTAAGGAAAGTGATGGCTTGTCAATTTCAGATCCTGGGCGTGGCGTAAGTAAAAAAATATTTATTAAAAAAAATACGGTCAAAACCTATCAAAGGGTCCATTTATCCCTGGTAAAAATACATCTTCTTTTGCTTTTCAATTCAATCATTTACTAGTGAATACCAAATTCACCATCAGTTGCGTAACGGAAAAAAGTGATCACAAAGGGGTCTTTGCAAGTGTTTTATGACCGAAATTTGATCATTTTGATCGTTATAATGTGTAGTACCATTAGGGGATAAATAAATATTTAGTTGGTGGTTTATGTAGTTTATCTTTTAAAAAAGTTTTGATATATTACTTAGTATTATACAAATGATTATAGGACCGTGCATGTGTGTGGGTTGGGTCTATATGATTAGGGTTTTTTCGTATGTTACTTATAAGTCCCGAGCCTTAATTAATTCTTTGTCTAATACTAATTGAATTGATCTTTATATATTAGTATCGTTAACAAAATGATTTAAGTATTCAATGTTTACTTTACAGAAGTTTACAGATGTAGTTAGTTCAAAAAGCTTTCGTATGGAAAAGATTATCAAAAGGAAATTGTGAGCAAAGAGTTTCAAAGATTCAAGCATTTAAATTTTAACTATACCGCGGCTATAACACCTCCAACCAATATTCTATTACTGAGAAATTCCTTTGCAGGAATCAACGTACGGTACAAGGTTACTCAAAAAAGTCCCACAGTTAGCAACGAGGAAATATGGTTAGAAAGCCGTTAACAAAGCTTAAAGACTCGATTTTAATCTCCAACGTCGCTTCAGCTTATCTATGGACGATATGTGAAGTCACTCCAGAGCAACCAATATCAACAAAGAGAACAACGTTCTACACAAATACGACGAAACGGCATGCCATGATGTCCTTTCTGGATTTTTTCAACGACGATGTAATTGTGCTTTTTAAGGATGATTTTTTTTTTCGAGGGTTTTTTGGAGGTTTGTTAAAAAACTTTTTAATAATTAAATCTTACATATCGCCGCTGTTTGGGTATAAACGGAGACATCATCATCGTCTCAGATTATCAAACAACAATGTTTTTCTGCATGGATTTAATTGATGAAGACATAAATTATTTATATTATATATAATATAGATACAACCACCAACCAGGCTTTTTATATGAGCTTCTTAAGACCAGTTTGCAAACCTAGAGATTCCTTTGTATTGTCTGGATGTGAAAGAGGCTTTTGGTAGTGGAATTCATGATTATCAAGTTTTTGCAGTCTTAGGATTTTGTACAACAAAAGGAAGGACTAATCATTGTTTGTGAAAGAAAGTATCAGCAACAGTTTCACTGCTATTTCTAAGAGTTTTGGTTTAATGTAGATGATTATTCTTGTCATGGCAATTGTTGGATTATGAAGTGAGATATTTTTACATAATTTCTTTAGATAAAGTTCAATCAAGGGGATTTTGGATGATTCGCTCAATATGTCTTGGGTAAACAGAAATTTGAGAACATTAGGGTACTCACTTAGCATCAATAGAAAGTTATATTTTGGAATCTCCTAATGATGTTGGTCTTATGTTTGAGTTGCATTTCTAGCAAAACTAAAATATTCTTAGGAAAAGGGAACTATTTTTCCAATTAGAAGAATATAGAAGATTTTATAGGAAAGGATCCTATCCCCACCATGACAAGACTGCAATTTTTATTGTGGTTTGCATTTAGTCAATTTGTTTATGTTATCTTAATTACTATGCAATCCATATGTTTTTTTAAAGTACATCTAAATTGGTAGTGTATGGGAAGAAGGTTCCTATTTATTCCGAAAGGTTTTGCAACTTCAATTAACCTCACAGGTTTTTCAGATGCTATTTTGGGATTGATTGCTTACGGACTATAAGTTTAGTTAAAGAAATGTATTGCATATTTTTGGGCATTCCTTCTTGTTTCATGGAAGAGAAAGAAGCAGTCCAATGTTTTCTAGAATCTTCAATAGAGGTGAATTATAGAGCCATGGAGACACTTTTGTGAAATACTTGAATGGTTTTGAGCTTTCTTTCAAAGATTTTGTCCTTAATAACTTAAAACCAGTTAAAGCCGTTCAAATTACTTGTTTTTTATGACAAAGTCTGTGTCAGCTGGTTTAAAATAAAATGTAGTAAATATTGTCACTTATAGAGGGAGGGAAAAAATCCGGTAGAAGTGGTTTATTATAAACTGCTTTAATTTTTATAAAAAGTTTTCAGCAACTTGCATATGTTATAAATATAAGGCTACTTGATTTTTCATGTGAACAATTCTCTTTTATATTGGCAAGCTAGGAATAACAATTATCCAATTTAGAGGGGTGATGAAGATCTATTTAC
The DNA here is from genome assembly GCA_026074375.1 of Tanacetum coccineum. NCBI lineage: Eukaryota > Viridiplantae > Streptophyta > Magnoliopsida > Asterales > Asteraceae > Tanacetum > Tanacetum coccineum. The sequence continues at coordinate 6,343 of BQNB010205376.1, read as the reverse complement.
CATTTGCATACTACATGGCTGCTTTAATGGAATATCTGTAAATACTTTTTTAATCAAGGGACTTGTTGAATGTATATGATTCTTTATATGTTTATATCGCTCTCGTCCACTATTTAAGTGTTCCAACTTTGACTTTTTCAAAGGGTCTTTTTTCTTCAATTTGACCTTTCAAGGATATCTTCTTATATGTTATTGATACTTGATGCTAAAGATATATGAAGGGATTTAGTGTTCTTATGTAAGAGTTTTTGTAGTTTGATTATAATTTTTCGTTGGTGAATTTTGTTCAATTATTATATAAACAAACAAAAAATTTTTATTTATGGTCAAAAGTTAAGGGAAAAAAAGATTGGTCAAAGTTAAGGAAAAAAGACTTAAAAGATTCCATTGTGGACACTTAATATGGGACGGAGGGAGTAGTTAGAAGCGGTTAAACATGTTTAACTCGCTATAAGTACTGCTCATGTTCTTCATTTATGTAACAACTACTATTGTTTAATAATAAATCACTAATCATTTGCTACCATTTTATTCCGCGTCTATAATATAGGAGCGTCTTTGTATACCATCAACTAACATATTTCATTGAGGTCATATTGATGTGCATTTTTTGTATACACTTATCTAAGATATACTTCATTGAGGTCTTTGTATACACTTTTTGTTGCTTTTAGAAAAAAAATGTGATATGTTAAGACACAATGGTCTAAAATGCTAGTAACACATTGGTTTGTTACTATGTCACTTGTTACTTAATAAGTCGGCCTACTTGTGTCGAATGTTGAGTTTTTAAAAGCTCTAAATTCTTTGAAAACTGTAAGAAAATTGAACCTACGCTTTATTAGATAAACCCAAGTATAGCGAGTGAAATCATTGATAAATGAAACATGATATCTGGAACCTCCTTTTGTGGATACAGGAGAAGGTCCCCACACATCAGAATGCACTAGATCAAATGAAACATTAGAAGATGAAATACTATTACTAAACGGTAATGCTGAGAACTTGGCAAGTTTACAACCACTACAATCAGAAATATCATGAGTGTCTAGCTTACCTAGCGCTCCTGTAGATGCTAAAAACTGTAAGCGAGAACCAAAGACATGACCCAACCGAGAATGTAATAAATAAAATGCTGAAGAAGAATGGTTCAACAAAAAAAAAAAGACAAATCCACACTAGATGATGCGGTAGCATGAATTTCCCTAAAGTGGTCCAAAACATAAAGATCCTCTTGCCTGTCACCTGTCCCAACCACCTTTTGTGTTTTTTGGTCATATATAGAAGAATCAGAAACATAAAACTTGACATCACATTCAAAATCACAAATCTTGTTGACAGAAGCAAGATTCATACTAAGGCTACATATGTAGTAAACATCAAATAAAGCAACAAAAGGTGTGTCAACTTAACCCTAATGGCATATAATCACCATTAGCCGCCATAATTGATTTCAAAGAATTAAGATTCAACGAAATGAATTGTGACATAAGATAAGACATGTGATGAGTGGCATCCGAATAATATCCATTTAGAAAATGATGTTGCGAAATATTTACTATACAAGGTTGACATAGCATGAGGCTAAAAATCTAAAAAAATCTCTAATTGTTATAACATGTTAAAAATATCGAAAACTGCTCATACGTCTCCATAAACTTTTGAAACTGTTCAAACGATGATATATTCGTGTCAAAAATATTCTTACAAGTATCCATACTAACTAGATGCAACCCAATAATGACGAGATCCGAATAAAGAACGAAATAGCCGAAGTAAATAAATTATAATAATGCTAAAATATGCCAAAACAAGTCCAATAAAACGTCATGCCTTAACAAATTCCACAAAATATGCCACAACAGCCTTTCCAATAAAACGTTCGCAAATATGCTTCTGCCAAATTCACTCTATCACAACAATTCAATATAATATTCAATCAAATAGTGTTGATTAAAAAGTATTTACTTACTTTATCAAATATATGCTCAGCCGAAGTAAATAAATTCAAGACAAGCTGAAAATATGCCAAAACAAGTCCAGATAAAAAAACGCATATTCCTTAACAAATTCCAATTTTTAGTGGGAAATAGGAAAAAGAAAGCCTGTCAAATAAAACGTTCGCAAATAAGGCTTCTTCTGCCAAATTCACATCATCACAACAATTCCATCAAAATATTTTCTTCATCAAATAGTGTTGATTATAGGTGGTGGACTCAACATACTTACTTTTAATTAATCAAATATATGCTCACTCCTGGTGTGCATCAATAAACACGTGGGGGGGGATGAACATTTATAAGGGGAGGGTACAAAAGATCGTTAGGTCCTAGTATATTTGATGGACAACAGAAACCAAGACACAACTCGGCAAACGGTGACGAATAGCGAACACAATATGAAGATTCATGCTCTGATACCAGTAGAAACTAACAAATCAAAAATGAATAACGTTGCAGTTGACTGGGGTTGATAAATAAAATTGTAGACAATCAAATATAAGATTACACAAAAGTGAAGAGGACGAGAATATTGAGAACTAAAAGCAAATTGCCCTACACAAGTGGGCCGGCTTATTAACTAACATACTCTTAACAATAACCTTTAGCAACAAGTCGAGCCTTATATCTTTCAACAGACCCATCAGATTTGGTTTATCTTATAGTGACCCCACCAGATATTGCTTATGTTGTACACATTGTTAGTCAGTTTGCGTATACTACTCCCACAGAGTCATGTGGCTGCTGTCCGTAGCATATTCTTTGGTATCCTTCGAGTGACTTAAGTTTCAGATACTCTTGTTTCCTTCCACATATTCTTTAGACTTGCGTGCTTATTGTGATTCTGATTGGGCTAGTGACTCTGTTACTCGTAAGTCTACGACTTGGTTTTGTGTTTTTCTTAGAGATTCGCTTATCTCATGGAGGAGTAAGAAACAATATATTCTTTCGAAATCTTCTACTGAAGCTTAGTATCATGCTATGGCTGTTACTACTAGTGAGATTGTTTGGCTACGTTGGTTACTTGCAGATATGGGTGTTCATATTACTAGTCTTAACTCCATTAAATTTGATACATCGCAGTGCTATTCAGATTGAGCGCAACAATACACAACTAGCACGTTTTTCCTAAGCGGGGACGGGCTGGGGAGTAATATAGAGATCGATTGTCATTTCACTCGTCACATATTTACGTTGCACCATTTCTTAGCCGTTATGTTCCGTCCGATTTTATAGATTGCATATATATTTACAACCTTTATGTGGCCCGCTATTTCGTTTTTATCTAACAAAACTCTCAATATTCATGTTGCTGCAAAACATTGTGATTAGGGGGGGAAGGGATTATAAGTTAAGGAATTTCGCGGCGAAACGGTTGGGGCGGAAAATGTAATGGGGGGGGGGGGGGGACGGTGAGAGGGGGGAATGGTGGGGATGAGGGTAGTTTGTGGGTGGTGGTTTTATATATTGATTGTATAGACTTTTCTATTATCAAATAATGCAAGTTATTCACTTTTGATTTGTTAGTTTCTACACTTGTATGAACAAGAAATGCTACTACAAATGTGTAAAGTCACTCATAACATTGAAACTTGGACTCTTTCTAAGCAATATTGGAAGCCCAAATTTTCAAATTGGAGTCCATTAAGTGAGTTGTTAATAGTCATGATATTTGAAGCCTAAAATGAAAATTGGGTTATTTAGAACCAATAGTGGAATTTCAAATTGTCTTTGCATAATATTTTTGTACTTTTAATTCTTCTGAATATATTCATTATACATAAACAAGCAAAGAGTTTATAATTTGGTACAATAGCCATTAGCCAGACCAAAGGAGGGGATAGGGGGGCATTGATAAGCTCTATGATAATCAGCAGGAGTCAAGGGGTGGTTACATGTGAAGTTTACCGAACTGCAAAAAACCCTTCATTTTAAGTTGTTACCCAACTTGAAAAATCCATATAAGAGTCATCCGCTATTTACCTAAGAGAAAAGTTCATTTGCATACCAGTTTCTCCTCACATATCAAGGGACAAATCTCTACCATCCATTTGAGTTTGATCTAATGGTGAGGATTAATCTAAGATTTAACTTTATTTAATGGATAAGATTAAACCTTAAAAAACATCCACCACCCCTTCTTACCTTTGTGTTTTTTAATTAAAACACACTTTCACCCTTATTTTTAAAAATCACATACCGCAAAAACCGTAAAACGTTAAGATTTATAAATTACACCATCGTGACGAGCATTTAATTATCTTTAAATAGAGGGGCACTTTCATATACTTTCGACAAATTTTTTTTTTGTTTTTTTTGTATTTTTTTTGTTTTTTCTCATGTAGTATTTTGTTTGATATATCACTTGTGATATTACACTAATCTGTAAGTTAGAACACTTCACATGCTTTCGTAAAACGGGTATAAATATTTGTGTGGAACTCCAACTGATTCATCGTTTTTGGCATTTAAAAGTACATATCCTTAGCTTTCTAACCATTTATCATACATAATTTTTGGACCTCCAAATCAAAATAGTTTATTTATAGAAGTTGATGAATATCGAAGAATTTTATTTTTTATCATCAAACCCGCTTGAAGTATCACATGTGATATAACATATTTGTACGTTCGAACACTCAACATGATGTCATGAAATGAGCATAAGTATTTGTGTAAAACATTAAATGATTGATCATGTTTGACATAAAAATAAACATCTTTACCATTCTAACCATATATCAAACATAATTTGTGAAAATTAAATTAAAACACTATAAAAACTATGTTTTAACCCTTTTAATCCTACTAACAGTATAATATCACAAGTGATAAATAACATTGATTACATGTTAAGATTTTCAAAAATAATCACAATTAGTGTCACATTATATTGCTTTATCACATGTGATATTAATTATATGTGAAATACCATAACTAATGTCACATTATATTACTTTATCACATGAGATTTTATTATATATTTATTTATCACCGGTGATACTACAATGTCAGGGGTAATAATTGTTAAGCTACGAGTGAATCTTAGTTTATAAAGGTATTGGTATAGGTTTTAGTGGTTAGGGTTTTAGGGGTTTTGGTATATAGTTTAGTGGTTAGGGGTTTAAGGTTTAGGGTATAAATTTTAAAGTTTATGTATATATATCACTTGTGATATTACACCTAGTGGTTAGAGGTTTAGGTTTTTGGTATAGGGTAGTCGTCAGGGGTTTAGTGTTTTTGGTATAGATTTTAAAGTTTATGTATATACCACTTGTGATATTATACCTAGTGTTTATGGATTTAGGGTTTTTGCATAGGGTTTAGTGGTTAGGGGTTTAGGGTTTAGGTATAAGGATTAGTGGTTAGGGAGGAGGGTTGAAGGTTTTTGGCACAGGGTTTAGTGGTTAGAGGTTTAGGGTTTTGGTATATGGTTTAGTGGTTAGGTGTTTAGGGTTTATGGTATAGGGTTTAGTGGTTAAGGGTTTAGGTTTTGGGTATAAAATTTAATGGTTAGGGGTTTAGGGTTTTTAGTATAGGTTTTAAAGTTTATATATATATCACTTGTGATATTATACATAGTGATTGGGGTTTAGGGGTTTTTGGTATAAGGTTTAGTGATTATGGGTTTAGGGTTTTTGGTATATGGTTTAGTGGTTAGGGGTTTAGGATATTTGGTATAGATTTTAAAGTTTATGTATATACCACTTGTGATATTATACCTAGTGTTTATGGATTTAGGGTTTTTGCATAGGGTTTAGTGGTTAGGGGTTTAGGGTTTAGGTATAAGGATTAGTGGTTAGGGAGGAGGGTTGAAGGTTTTTGGCACAGGGTTTAGTGGTTAGAGGTTTAGGGTTTTGGTATATGGTTTAGTGGTTAGGGGTTTAGGGTTTTGGTATATGGTTTAGTGGTTAGGTGTTTAGGGTTTATGGTATAAGGTTTAGTGGTTAAGGGTTTAGGTTTTGGGTATAAAATTTAATGGTTAGGGGTTTAGAATTTTTAGTATAGGTTTTAAAGTTTATATATATATCACTTGTGATATTATACATAGTGATTGAGGTTTAGGGGTTTTTGGTATAAGGTTTAGTGATTATGGGTTTAGGGTTTTTGGTATATGGTTTAGTGGTTAGGGGTTTAGGATATTTGGTATAGATTTTAAAGTTTATGTATATATCACTTGTGATATTATACCTAGTAATTAGAGGTTTAGGGTTTTTGGTATAGGGTTTAGTGGTTAGGGGTTTAGGTTCTGGTATAGATTTTAAAGTTTATGTATATATCACTTGTGATATTATACCTAGTAATTAAAGGTTTAGGGTTTTTGGTATAGGGTTTAGTAGTTA
>BQNB010205375.1:0-10621 GCA_026074375.1 Tanacetum coccineum | reverse complement strand
TTCCATACAAGATTTTGAACAAATTGAATCATTGGATACCTCTGAGTCAGAACTTAAAGATGAGTAAGCCATGAGTGCATAATTAGGCCCTTCCTCTGCCTGATCACTTCAGTCATATCCATTAAGGCCATCACATGACACCAAAGCTGTAGAAGGTTATGTTTCCACAGGCACACTCTTTCTTGAGCTTTCCTTGTTCTTGTTGTCTTGATTTCTTGGAGCTCTGCACTCCCTAGCAAAATATTCCCTTTTGTGGCAATTGTAGCACTCTAATTTGGACTTATCAAAACTAATAGTCTCATTGCCATTAACAGTAAGCTTCCTTCTTGTATTCTTCAAAAACCTTCTAGCCCTCATAGTCAACATGGCCATTTGCATCTCAAATCCATCTCTTCCATATCAGCTGGATGAATTTGTTGTAAGTCCTCATTATAAGTTGAGGACTATTTGGTTGACTAGTAAAGAATGCACAAATAACAGAATCACTTAAGTTATTAATATTTATAGAGTTAGCAGCATTAACTTGAGTGCAAACAGTAGTAACTCCATGAGCATCATTAACTGCTTTATTAGAGCTGCTAGTGTTGTTATTTGAAGAGGACATAAAAGCCATGTTATGTGTGCTTGAACTTAAGCTAGACATCCCTTTGAATTCTGGTTCATACACCTTGAGGTTGTTATAGATATCATTCTAACTCAGCTTTATTCCTCCACATAACAGCATGTGTGTTCCACTCAGGTGACAAGCTTCTTAATAACTTTTGATTAACATCTTATTGTAAAAGCTTTTCATCTAAAAGCTCCAACTGACTCACAAGCTTTTGAAGCCTATCAAAGGTTTGATCAAGTATCTCTAAGCGTGGAGCAGTGAAGTTTTCATATTGCTGCTTTAAGAGATTTCTTTGAGTCTTCTTAGTAGCTGCATTCGCACCAAATCTCTTTTCAACAGCTTCCAGTAACTTCTTAGCATCCTTTATAGAGTTAAACTTTAACTGATGTTCATTGGGAATGCCCATCATTAAAGTACTTCTAGCCTTCACTTCTAATCTTCTTTGAGCCTTATCTTCAGCAGATGTAATAGGCATCACTTTTTTAACACCTTCCACAACTACTGTTTTTGGCAAGGTTGCACCATTCTCTATGACTTCCCACAGTGCATAGTCTATCATCTGGATGTATTGTTCAATCCTCATCCTCCATAACTCAAACTCCCCCTGTTTAAGCATTGGAACTTTGGATGCAGCTACCATGTGTGTAGAATCTTGATCCATGTCTTCTAGCAAAGTTTCTCAAAGCAACAAGCTCTGATTCCACTTGTTGGTCCCACTTTAATAGATCGAATTCTTTAAGATTGTATAAGGATTAGTTATATTAGATAAATCTAACACAACTATAGTAGAAACTTTGTTTGAATGTATTAGAGATTATGCGGAATCTAATCTTTAATATTAAGAAGAACTATCAATGAAACAGTAATTAAATGAACATATAATTCAACAAACAAAAGCTCCAATATTATTAATATTATGAATACTCTCAAAGTATTAGGGTTACAAAGACCTTGAATCTATAATAATTCTATGAATGACTCATATCAAACTGACTCGTATCAAACTCTATGCCCTAGAACCTCCTTTTATACACCAAAGAGTCCTAGTCGATTTATAATATATTCCTAAGACTTAGAATATTCTTTATGATCTATTCTATAAATAACTAATATGTATCACATAAGTATTCTTAATCTCCAATCAATCTTTATCCTTTCTTCCGTCTTTATCCATTCTCTGACAGTAAAAACTCTTTCAGCAGTTGTAACTTTGAGCAGTTGTAAATTTTGTACTAGTAGCATTAACTTATCACTAGCAGTAGTAACTTATACCCCAGCAACATTAACTGTGTATAAGCAGCATTAACTAGAAGTTTTCATATTGCTGCTTTAAGAGATTCCTTTGAGTCTTTTTAGTAGCTGCATTCCCACCAAATCTCTTTTCAACAGCTTCTAGCAACTTCTTAGCATCCTTTATAGAGTTCAACTTTAACTGATGTTCATTGGGAATGCCCATCATTAAAGTACTTCTATCTTTCACCTCTAATCTTCTCTGAGCTACCAATTGTTGGGAGCTAACATATCATTTCCACATAAGAATCAAAGAAGGAAAAATGGAAGAATTGTAGAGAGAGAAACTCGAGAGAGAAAGTAAAGAGAAAAGAAAGAGTGGTGGATTGAAACAAATGTGTACACTTACAAATGAACAACCAACCCTTCTCCATGTGTGGAGAAGGGGTATTTATACCCTAAGCTAGGCTGACCTTTATAAGGCTTTCATGGGCTGTGGGTTTTGACTTGGATCGGGCTCGGGATTACTTTGGGCTTTAGCCCGATACATGTGCAATATTAGATGTTGGTCCCACTTTAATAGATCGAATTCCTTAAGCTTGTTTAAGGTTTAGTTATATTAGATAAATCTAACACAACTATAGTAAAAGCTTTGTTTGAATGTATTAAAGATTATGCGGAATCTAATCTTTAATATTAAGAAGAATTATCAATGAAACAGTAATTCTATGAACATACAATTCAACAAATAAGCTCCAATATTATTAATGATAACAATACGAATACTCTCTAAGTATTAGGGTTACAAAGACCTTGAAGCTATGAATTATACGACTAAGATTGATTTTTGGTTTTGGTACTGGTATATCAATCTCTATGCCCTAGGACCTCCTTTTATACACCAAGGAGTCCTACTCGGCTTACAATACTTTCCTAAGTATATAAAATATTTTCTATAAATAACTAATACATATCAAGTAAGCAGTACTAACAAACAGTACTAACTTACACTAGCAGTACTAACTTAATACTAGCAGTACTAACTACTTAGAATATTTTCTTGAGCAGTAGTAACACTTCAGCAGCATTAACTTCAAGCAGTATTTGTACTAGCAGTAGTAACTTTCACTAGCAGCATTAACTTTTGTACCGGCAGTACTAACTACTTAGTATATTTTCTTTGAAGTTCATGAGCAGCACTAACTTCATTAGAGCAGTATTAACATAAACTTGAGTAGCAGTAATTCTAACAGCATCAAGAAGACTTTTAATCCTAACATGGTAATGATTGCTCATTCAACATAGTCCTACTTATTTCTTGAAGTGTCATATTCTTCCTTTCAACCACGCCATTTGATTGAGGAGTGCGTGGAGCTGAGAAGTTATGCGTAATTCCATTGGCATTACAAAACTCTCCAAATTGCACCTCATTATCAAATTCCCTACCGTGGTCGGTTCTTATAGACATTATTATACATCCTAATTGGTTTTGAATTTTCTTACTAAATATTTCAAATTGATCGAAAGCTTCGGTTTTGTCCTTAAGGAATCTAGTCCAAGTATACCTAGAGTAGTCATCTACTATACTAAGGTGTAACGGTTTCCTTCATAACTCCGTACGACGAATGGGCCGAAGAGATCCATATGAAGGAGTTTTAAGCATCTAGTCGTTGATACTATATTCTTAGCCTTATGACTAGTGTGATCTTGCTTTCCAATTTTGCAAGCATCATAGAAGTGTTAATCAAACTTAAGCTTAGGTAAGTTTCTAACTAATTCCTTAGATGCTAACGATTGAATGAGACACATATTTACGTGACCTAATCTCCTATGCCACAACGTGGAATTTTCATCAATCGTTGCTAGACAAATTTGGTCTTTAGGCTTATTTCTTAATTTCATCACATATAAGCCTTTCTTCCTAATATCTCTACCTATGACCTTACCATCCTTAGTGATTTCACTATTATGTTCAGAGAAAGTTACTCTACATTTATTATCACATATTTGTCCTATACTTAACAAGTTAAATCTTAAATTATCTACATGTTCTACATTATCTATTTTGAGAGAGTCATTCAAAATCGTACCTTTGCCAATGATGTTACCGCAAAGATTAAATTTATAATACTAGAAATACCGATTTTTACTAAAAACACAACACTCGGGAAGTATACCCGTTCATGTATAGTATAGCTTTAGGTAAGTCCAGGTCGTTCCACAGGAATTGAAGTTTTCACAGTTTGTAATTAAGGTGCTAAGGTTAATAAGATTGTCATGGATCAAATTAACCAAATCTTGCATATATCGGAAATTATAACAAAAGAAATTAAAAGATGATCAATCAAATGATTTAAGGTTTGCTTGTTTAGGCAGATGATAACTTAGATATGATGTGTTTTGGATTAGTGCTAAAATAGAGTTTATCACAAAGTATAAAATCATTCGGCATTAAATATAACTAGTGATTATATTTATTAATAACAACAAATCCTTTCGGCCTTTATAAGTTATTATAAACCAATAATATAAGATGGATTGATAGAACACATATATAAAAGAACCCTTTTGGCCAATATTCTTATATAAAATATGTTTTACCAATTTAATAAACACATATCCAAACGCTCCATATCAAAGATCACATTATACCTAAACAAACATAAGATTACTACTCCATAATCAAAGAGATGAAGATCATAACAATCATATAAATTCCAAAAAACTTCATATTAAAAGAGTTGTAGAAATTATACCAACGTTTACAAGATCAAATAAGGCGATTACAAGTTCTCCCAAACGAAAACTATTCTAAAACCCAAGCTATTGATTCCAATCGACCCGAACCCTTAAGGTGCTATCACCACCCTTAAAATTCGTGGTGGAATGACGAGAGAGTTGTTGTGAAAGTGTGTGTGAGGATAAGTAAGTGTGTGTATTTTCGTCCCTATTTATAGGCTGAATTAGGGGTCGAAGTGCGGCGCACTTAGGAATAAGTGCGGCGAACTTGGTGTGTTAATGCTGGTATCATTTAATTCTTCGAAGGGAAGTGCGGCACACTTAGTAAAATGTGTGGCGCACTTGAGGAGTTAATGTACTTCTTTGACCGAGACTTTAATTCTTTGACTTTTGAAGGAAGTGTGGCGCACTTGAGATAAGTGCGGCTCACTTATGGTCTTTTTCAGTTTTAGCCCTTTATTTTCTTCTAACTTGCTTTCCGTTGTGTATAAGTACTTGGTTTTGTTCCATTTGAACTCGATTCCATCAGTGTAATTTAATCTCATATCTTTGTGTAATCTCTGATTTAATTCTACGACACATACCTAGAACATTTAATACAAAATATACATGATTAAGTACCAAAATTCATGAGAAATAATCAAATACACATAAATAATGCCCAAAAACATGTATAATTTGGGCGTTATCAAATCCCTCCACACTTACCTTATTGCTTGCCCTCAAGCAATGGAAGCGAAAAATAAAATCATTTGTCGTGACGTGGAGAAAATTTGGATTTTTATAAGAGTTTTTATTTTAGATAACTTTTCAGGCATAGACATAGAACATAACACCTCACTTAGGGAAAGTGTTTATTTTTTGATTCACATGAGTTACTCAGATAGGGTTTTATATTTCTAAAGTCAGTCAATTGCACAGACATAATCTAGGTCGCGACCATATGCTTGTACAAGACACATAAACATGCACGTTACGGCGTGAGCACCTAGACAAAAATCTCAAAGAGGCAAAACATGATAACGATAGAGCTGAGCAACATAACTTGATTCCATGTGCCAGAACTTTGCCTTATACTTTGAACTTTATTATTTTTTCTTATCTCATTTTTTTTTCCTTTTTTTCTTTTTTTCCAATACTGCGATAACTAAGGCTGGCACAAAACTTCTTTGAGCACATTTTTCTGGCTCTTGGGATACTTTGGGGATCTCAACATTAAAAGCGAGTGCTGCAGATACATGATTGCATAGGGATTTATTTCACCTCTTATCATACGACTTTGTCTATAAATTAACCTCACTGCGGTCTAGTAAATGATGATCAAGCACAAGTTCTGGAGCTACTAAATTACCGACCCACTCAAATATAATGATAAACTAATACCAATGTTCTAGAAAAGGTGACAAAACCACATATACACATCCATAACGATGGAATAGATACATATGATTGCTCACTCCTTAACTCGAACAAGCTAAAGGCATCAATTATCTTAGGTATCAAAGATGGATACCCGAATTCCTTAAGATCAAGAGGCGAACCTTACAATTTAAGTGGGTTGATTTTATGCTAGTTAAAATGTCAATCCAGTTGGATTTACTATACTAAGCGTGTGCATTTTTTAAGTTTGAAAGGAAAGCATATATTATTTTTTTATTATTTTCCAGAAAATATCAGTTGAAAGTTTGAAATTTTTTGCAGGGTAAACATGGAGGGACATGATTAATTTTTCCTATTTGCTACCCATCCACACTTAAGTTGAGCATTGCCCTCAATGTGAGAATTGATAAATATAGAAAATAGGGAAAATTAAAGGAAAACGGTACTTCCCGGGGTATAGAGAGATATAGCTACGTTATTTTTGTGAGGAGCGAGAGCTCCTCCACACTTAAGTAGAGCATTATGCGTAAAATTGAAACTTCCCGAGCTCATAAGTGCTTGGCTAAATTATGAAGGATATGGCATGAAACGAAGCATCAAGCATGTGTATTCTACCACATGTAATATAATACTCCAATTATATAAGTCTCCAAGTGTAAAATGCCAACCACCAATCCAAGCTCCACCTGTTTATTTAATCTGCAAAATAGACACAACTACAAGAATCGTAAACTACTAAAGCGCACTTTCGTAGGCACCACATTGCATTTAGCGTATACAACAAGCCTTTAAAACCCTCAGTTTCCCGAGTGGACGAGTTATAGTCTTGTGAGGGTTTCCAGCGAACACACCCACAAAGTTCGTTATATTTCTTTTTGGGTGCAGAAATTAAGTGAGAAATACACGGGCCCATGCACATCCAACTAAAAAACTGCAAAGTTTTTGTTTTATAAATATTTTTTAGTTTTTTTAGGTTTATTATTATTATTTACTATTACTACTACTATTATTATTGTTATACTCAACTTGATTCACGATACCTTGACAATACGGTTCAAGTGGGAATGATCCACATTTAAACGTTAAGGGTATGGGATTTTTGGTATGTACTCACGGAATGGATATTCATTTGTTTCGACCACATGATAGCCCTTTTTTGATGTCTTAATTGGTTTATCTTCAACGATGATAGGAGGAAGTGTTGGAATTTTTAGAGTATCAGCGGACTTTCCAATCCCGGTGAATACGACATTCACGTGCTCGATGTGAGCTTGAGGAGGAGGAGGAGGCTTAGTCCTATTGGTTTGTTCTGAAGATACGTTTTGAGATTTCGACCACTCATCTATTTTTCTTTCCATGTTTTTAATTTTAATTTGGAAATCCTTTTCATTTTGCTTCATCTTTAGAATCATATCGTTAATATTGTTTTTGACAAACATACTTGTAACTCTTTGACCATCCAAGAATTTTGTGATTGATTTTTCAGAATCATTAGGATCATGATAGGTTTGGTGAGAATACGAATCCTGAGAATTTCGGTTTTGATATCCTTCAGATTGGATGGAATTTATTTCATGACGTTCACACATCAGCGTGTCATCGTTCAGGTGGTTTTTAGAAGCATTTCCCTCTCTAAGCTCATTGTATTTGTTACGTATATCTTGCATTTCTTCATTTAAACTTATAATTTGAGATTCCATAGCCTTTAATTTTTCCATAAATCAAGAATTATCAGTATTACTATCACTTCCATTGGCGAAGGAAACAAATTTTTGATGATGTTCGTTTTGAGATTTAGTGGACCAATCAAGGTTGAAAAGGACTTTGTCCTCGAGAAATTTAAAAGATTGATTTAGAGTTTTGTAGAGGAAGATTCCTCCGGCTGTTACGTCCAGGATTCCTTGAGTGGGTTCGTCTAGACTGTGATAGAATATTTGAATAATAGCTCCCTTGGTCAGACCGTGCCCAGGACATTTTAAAAGCATGCTCTTCAGTCGTAACCAAGCGTCGGTTAGACTTTCACATATGAGTTGAGAGAAATTTTTGATTTCAAGTAAAAGCCGGTTAAATAACGAAGGTGGAAAGAATCTGTATATAAAAGCTTTTCTCATTTGTTCCCACGATGTTATAGACTCTTCATTAAGTTCGTTAAACCAGGTTTTAGCTTTGTCGCACAAGGAAAAGGGAAATATTAAAATCTTTACGGCTTCACTCTGCGTTTCACCGTATCTGAACATGTTGCAGATTGCGATAAATTCACGGATGTGGTCATGCGGATCGGCCCGCAAATAACCATCGAACTTATTTTCTTGAATCATTTTCAAGTGAGTACTATTGATAACAAAGTTGTCATCAACATCGAGTTGAATAATGGCAGAATTAGGAGTCGGTGCTACAGTCTTAGGACTTTCCCATATAGGCTGATCATCAGGATCAAGAATTATTTGTTTGGGTTCAACATCCTCTTCAGGTATATTTATAATGAAAAAGTCATTAACAGAAGAATGTTGGGTTAAAGATTTGTGTGATTTGATCTGAATGGATTCTTTTTGGATAATTTTAAATTTACAAGACCTTTTTATTAAATTTTTATTTAATTTATATATTAGACTTACTAGTTGTTTTCGGAAAGATAGGGGATTTATACATACATTAAGCATTTTGCAAAAAGACATTTTTATATATATAATTAAGGCTAATAGGATAATATTCAAAATAAAGTAAATTATTTTCATATAATTTATATATATATTGGATATATTTTAGTTTAATTACATATAGCAAATAAGGATAAATAAATAAAAGATTTTTTTTGGATAGGCACGACGTACTTTAGGAAAAGTGCGCCAGCTTTTCTGGAAATTTTATGTTTTTTTTTCCAATATTATGATAAACTAGATAATTACAAATACACAAGGCATATAATCAGATAGAATACAATTCCAAATGATTATAGAACCTAAGACTAGCAGATTGGGGGTTTTGGTTTTGATTTTTGAAATAAGATTCTGTTTGTGAAATTTTTTTGCAGAAAGTGCGGCGTACTTGGGTAAAGTACGGCGTACTTCCTGGGTTTTCAGGAAAACCGCCGCACAAATAGGATGTGCGGCGTACTTACTAAAAAGCGATTTTTGGGTTCCGTTTGCTAGAAAACGGTACGACAAGTTTGAATATTTTTTTTGAAACAAAATAGCACCAGAAATAAGCAACAAACTATAACAACTTAAACAATTCCCCGGCAACTGCGTCAAAAACTTTGATGTGTGTTTTCCAAGTTTTAAATTTATAATACTAGAAATACCGATTTTTACTAAAAACACAACACTCGAGAAGTATACCCGTTCATGTATAGTATAGCTTTAGGTAAGTCCAGGCCGTTCCATGGGAATTAAAGTTTTCAAAGTTTGGAATTAAGGTGCTAAGGTTAATAAGATTGTCACAGATCAAATTAACCAACTCTTGCATATATCGAATATTGAGAAGAAAGCAATAAAAGGATGATTCAAGCAAATGATTAAAGTATGTTTGTTTAGCAATGATCACTTAGATAATGATGTGTTTGGAATAGTGTTTATAATTTTAGAAAATAGAGTTATCATAAGTTATAAATCCTTTCGGCCTTTAAATATAACTAATGACTATATCGATTAATAACAACAAATCCTTTTTGCCTTTATAAGTTATTATAACCAATATATTAGATGGAATGATAGAACATATGTATAAAGAAACCTTTCGGCCTATTTTCTTATATAAATTATGTTTTACCAATTCTATAAACACATATCCAAACGCTCTATATCCAAGATCACATATCGCCCAAACAAACATAAGATTACTACTCCATAACTAAAGTAACAAAACACATAACATTCATCATGAATTCAATAAAGATCATATTCAAAAGAGTAACAAGGTTTATACCAACTTCAAAAGCAAAATATGGTGATTTCAGAAGAATTTCCCAAGAACACTTTATTATATTCAAAGCAAAACCCAAAAACTATGAACAATTCTGTCACAATCGCTTATAGATTCGAATTACACTTCACTAACACCTCATTTAATGGATCAAAACCTGGAAATTGATGGTAGATAGTGGTGGTAGTCGATGGTGGTGATGGTGGTTTGAAGTGGTGTTTGGTTCCTTAGTTTGTCAGGCCAAGATCACCAAAAACACCTATTATAAGTGTTAGAAACGAAGTGGGGAATTGTGTGTGAGGATGTATTAAAATTGGAATGCCTTGAGGATGAAAATTCATCCTCAATTTATAGGCAAGTTTGGATGAAAAGTGCGGCACACTTAGGAAAAAGTGTGGCGGACTTTGGGTGTTAATGCGATAGCGTTTAATGGTTTTACTGGAAGTGCGGGGCACTTACAAATAAGTGCGGCTGTTTTGAGGAGTTAATGCAGGTGCATTTATTAGACTTTAATTCTTCAGACTTTGGGAGAAAGTGTGGCGTATAATATTATAAGTGCGCCGGTTTTGGCTTCAAAGGAATGTGCGGCGCACAATATTATAAGAGTGGCGCACATCTTGAACTTTAGCTAGAAATCTTTACTTTTCTTGTATTCGCCTCCCAAAGTGTATAGATTCTTGAGCTTGTGTCTTCAAGTGAACCTATAAGCAATTCAAGCTAATTAAGTACCAAAAGTTCACG
>BQNB010205374.1:0-10622 GCA_026074375.1 Tanacetum coccineum | reverse complement strand
ATATGAATATCCTGAACCAATGGTTCTTGAAACTGAAGTTTCATTTGACCAAAATGGTCAAACTGATCAAAATGATCCCAATGATCAATCTGTTCAAAATGATGAAATCTTAAATGATGATCATTCTGAACATCCCAGTCACACCAATGATGAAAAAATCCTTGATAATCACCCAAATACTGAAGACATTCAGATCTCTGAACATTTATCCTCTCTAAGTGTAAAGGATATTTCCATACAAAATACAATTCCAATCCCAACTCTACCCTTACCTATTCCATCAATGGTCACTCCAACTCCTCAAGACAGATGGTCTCAGGACAAACACATTGAGCTGGTCAATATCATTGGTAATCTAGGGGCTGGAATGCTCACAAGAGCCATGGCCAAACAACTTAGTGCTGCTTCAGCTCATGAATGTCTCTTTGTAGATTTTATCTCTGAAGAAGAACCTAAAAAGGTTTCTGAAGCACTAAAGCATCCTGGATGGGTTGATGTCATGCAAGATGAACTAAACCAATTTGCCAGAAACAAAGTTTGGACATTAGTTCCTGTACCTTATGGTAAAACCATTGACCCGCAAAATCTAATCCTTTAAATATATATATATAAATATAAATAAACACAAGGATCAAGATTCGCGAGATCAATGAAATCCGGAAGCAGTATAGAGTGTTCCCGGGTCGTTATGTCCCAACGAGGCTGAAATGGAAAATCGAGAGACGATTGACGATTGATGTTTGAAAATGACAAGGATGTGATTGGGAACTAAACTCAATGAGCAAATGCACATAAAAAATGAGCAAAGAAAATAAACAGGAATAAGAATAAAGCTAGGAATGGTAAAAACGCTTAAAACTTTTACACTAAGGCACAAATAAGCTCAAATAAACTTAAGACAAATTAAATAAGCTAAACTAACTCTAAATAAGCAAATACAAAAAGCAATTAAGCTAAATTAAACAAGATAAACACAACAGTACTAACAACAGTACTAACAGTATTAACTACCAGTACTAACTTGGAGTTAGTACTGCTAGCTTTAAGTTAGTACTGTTAGCTTAAGGTTAGTACTGCTAGGCTAACAAGACTCAAAGAAATAATAAATAAGCAAACAAGCTAAAACAGAAGTTCACCTAACCTTAATAAGCACTTAGTAATTGGAATAAGCAACTAGAATAAACTAAAATGATAAATAAGCTAGAAAACTAAAACTGATAAACTCTTAAAATTATTTTGAAAAGGCAAATAAGTTCTACTGAAGACAGTAAACTAAAATAGGCTTAATCTACTCTAAAAAGCTAAACCAATCTTAAATAAGTAGAAACAATAAGCTAATAAGCAGAAATGGACTAACAGTACTAACTAACAGTACTAACAGTTAAGACTAACAGTACTAACTTGGAGTTAGTACTGGTAGTGTTAAGTTAGTGCTGTTCTAAAAAGTGAACTACCAAGAACTAACTAAAGTTGTACTGCTATTGTGGAGTTTAATACTGTTACTAAAATGAACTAGCATTACTAACTTAAGTTTAGTACTAGCTTGTTCACAAAAGCCTTTAACTTCCAAAAATCATTTATTTCAAGCTAATTAAAAACAATTATCAAATAACAAAGAAAACACTTATAAGCAATTATCAATCCATAATAAGACTTAATTAAGCAAGAATAGACCCAAGCAGTAAAAACTTAAAACCAACAAGTATGTATTAAATAAACTACAGTTTTGCCAATGGATAAGTAAAGTCAGAAATAGAAAGACTTACTACACCCTAGCCAAAACAGGGTCGAACAATTGAATCTACAATGCCAATCTTAGCATAGAACAACAAGTAGATCCATAATCCCATCCAGAACGTGGCTTATCATCCAATAAATAATGCTGTGGTGTATGAGTAGTGGATTTTTGCGATTTTCTCTTAGCTACTTAACTTTTTAGTTTACTTTATGAAAACAGCTATAAGAAAAACTGTGGTAATAGCTTTTGAACACGAAGTAATAGGATTAGGAAAACTAAACACTGTATTAGTAAATTGGACTTAAAAACTTCAAACTTGCTTTATCTTGAAAGTGTTACAAAGCTGAAAGTAAAAGCTGTAAATGACTTTGAAATTTAAACTTAAGATTAAAAACTAATTAGTTACTAAAAAAACTAAAACTAGATGCCTCAAAAGGCTTTACAAAAAACGCTACATATAGCCCGAAAAGTACTTGGATTGGCAACCTTGACTTCTTGAGAGATAAAACCAAGTGTGCTAGTTGTGTGAGGTGAATCTAGAGCAAATCCCAGCCTTTGATTTCTTTTGAGCTTCTTTTGAGACAATCTCAGCCATCGAAATGCTTTGGGAATGGAGAGGGATTGCCAACATGGACTTTATATAGCTGGGGGGAGAAATGAGGGGGAATGAAAATGATTTTGTTAGAGTTTAGTGAATTCTGCAGGGGGAAGTATGGAGCAAAACAGGGTGCTGGTTTGGGAATTGTGCGGAAGATTGTGAAAAGTTTTATACAAGTTGGGTTGTGACAGAGAGAGGTTGAAGATGATTAAGGGTATGTTTGGTTTGTGTACAAGAAAAGCCCCTCCACATATTACTTCTTTTCATTCTCTTTTTCCCCTTTCTTTCTTTTATAAATGAAGTTTCCCAATTTGGCATAATCAGCCCCTGTGGTTGTTTCCTTAATAATATAACTTAGGGGTTTGGCATTTTTGACCCCTCAAGTTATATTTTTCTTTGCTTTTTCTTCTCGGAGTTGACTTGACTTTGATTGGGCTTCGTCTTCACACACTTTTCCATCCCGTGTCCGGTTTTGTCGCTTTTTGCTTGGTTTTTCGTCTTTTTGTGAGATATCCGTTCCTGCACAACACAATTAGCAAAACAAGCATATATTTGGCATTTTGAGTCCGTTTTTTGGTTATTTTAGCTTGTTTTTAAAGGTAAAAGGTATGTGTATTTAAGCACATACCACTCTTCTCTCTTGTGTTTCTTCTGTGAGAGGCTTCAAAACCATGATCTTAACCATTGATGAGCATTGTGCTTCTTTGAATTAATCCCCACCATTGATTCGGCTGAATTTCATAGAAAAAGGTAGGATTGCCAACATGGCAAGGCATTATTTTTGGTGGGAAAGATAGTGGAGGAGGGGGAAGATGTTTACCCATGGAGGGGATGAAGATTCACAGGGTAAAAAGGGGGAAAGAAGCCCGTGATGGGTTTGGGGGAAAAATGGCGGGAAAAGGTGTTATAAAAAGTGACAGGGTAAAGGTTTGGTTAGATGGCAAAATTGGTCCCTCAACTTGTTTATTATAATTGCAAAGAAAGTCCTTATGGTGATACAACTTTGGGGAGTTGGCAAAAGTGTCCCCTGAGGGTGTATGGTGTAATTACACCACACGTCCTTGAGCGGTATAAGTATGAGGGTTTTGGCAGAAATGCCCCCTCAACTTATATTAGGTCATTACAAAGTCGGTCCTTGTGTTAATACAAGTATGGGGGTTTGGCAGTTTTGCCCCCTCTACTTGTATTTTAAGTAATTTGCAAATTCAGCCCTTGTAGTCTTTGTTTCCTTTGTATTATAACTTTGGGAATTGGCAATTACAGTCCCTTTAGTTATATTTCTTCTGATTTTGACTTCCTCTTGACTTTGACTTTGACTGTTTGACTTTTCTGTTGACTTTTTGACTTGATTGGCTTTTTGGCTTCGATTTGGCTTCGTCTTTTCACACTTTTCCATTCCGTGCCCAGTTTTGTCGTTTTTGGCTTTGTTTTTCGTCCTTTTGTGAATATCAGTTTCCTGCACAACACAAATGCAAAACAAACATATATTTGGCAATTTCTGTCTGTTTTTGGTCTTTTAAGCTCGTTTTATTGGGTATAAAATATGTGTAATTAAGCACATATTAAGGAACGTCCTTGAAGCCTCAAATCCTAGCCCTTGATTGTTAACCGCCTCTTAATCCATCAATTGTAGCCCTTGGATCATGTGCCACGTTTCATAGACAATGAGAGTGCAAGGGATTGCCAGCGTGGCTAAATGATTGTCAGGCATGTCAGATAAGTCTTCTAGAAGCAAACGAGCGTGTGGGTGTGGAGGGTGAATTGGATTTCACCCGTTGCAGGGTAAAAGGTAGGGGACGGTGAATAGTGTATTAGGTAGGTTTATTATTTTTGACTGGATAAAGGGTGTTGGGCTTTGACTAATTATCTTGGGTTATTTACATTTTTGATATTGAATTTGGGCTTGGTTTAAATATGGCTTAGTTTAAGAATACTTTAATTATTAATGGGCTGACTCGACCCAATAAAATGGGTACGGTTGGCCCATTAAATTTGAATATGCCTTCGGCTTTGGTTTTTCGCGCTCTTTCCATACTCGTGCTCAGTTTTCTCCATTTTAGCTTCGTTTTTGTCCTTTTATTGAATATCCATACCTGCAAGACACAATTCACGAAATACACATATACAATGCATTTTTTATGTATTCTTGGTCATTATTGGTCTTTTTAGCTCATTTTATTAGATAAAAGGTATGTGTATTTAAGCACATACCAAAATCCCCCATACTAAGCTATTATCGTATCCTCACGCAATAAAAACTCGCTTAAAACCAAAAATTCCAATCCCCCTAAACTAATTACCTCGAAAAGTAGCTAAGTGTTCATCTAAGGGGATTAAGAAATCACTAGTTTTAAAAAGTCCCCCGTTTTACCATTTTTATGCATTTATTATTATTATTCATACATATCATAACTTTAAGGATCACGGAACAATAAACACTAAAAGGATAAATTCATCGTCCTTGATTTTTCACCCGCCCCAAACCAAGCTTAAAAACGAAATCATTGTTAAATACAAGTTAAGATGCTAACACTACTCATAAATGCTAATTGTGAATGCATAGCTACTTTCCGCTCCCTTATTCCTAAATCCTCTAAAGATTTTATTATTATTATTGGTGACAAATAAATTAAATTCTTATTCATATAAAGTAAACCCGGTTTAGACCACAATTAGTTTGAAATCCTTTCCTAAAGAGACGATATGGTGAGAATAAGGTCCACATTAAGGTTCTAATTTCGCACGATTTAGGGGTTATCCTTTTTATTTCATCCGAAACAACTCAACTACGAGTCCAGAGATGGAGGCTTTATTTAGATAACCCCAGAGTCGAAATTTGGCTTTATTCTTATTATTATTGCAACATTATTAAACCTCGGTCCTTTAAACAACTGCCACATCGGTATGCGAGCCGACCATGGTCCAGGAGTCTTATTTCGACCAGGAGATCCTCGACCTTTTTGAAGGCTGCAACATCGGTTGTGAGCCGGCAAGATGCAGAAATTATTTTCAGTCACGGAATATTTATTCATCACTAGAGCTTCGTTTTGAACAGCCACATCGGTTGTGAGCCGGCAAGAGGCAGTATACTTTTATCAGCCCACAGTTTTTATTATTATTATTATTACCTCCACCCTTTAAACGATTACCACATCGGTTGTGAATGAGAAAGAGGTAGTGGTCTTATTTAGGCTTTGGTTTATTACATAACTATTATTATTATAGCCAAATTTCAATCATGTGGACTTTTAACTAAAAAGCCCAAAACAACGGTAGGGAGCCGTCAGAATCGGTAGCCTAACCCCACAACACTGACAAAACTCGATGTGGTACCTTAAATAGTCACCATAAGGAATCTCTACCTAAGAAATTAAACAAATAATCGCAAAAACCCAAAGTAACTTATTAAATCAATAATTATATAAAGTTTATTAAGGCTTATAGGAGCACAAAGCCACAATTACCCTCTAATGAGCTTTGAAATATATCCAACTACTTTTATGATTTAGCATCTACTTATAAAAAACTCTATCATTTTCTTGTTCTTCTTAAATAAAAAATCTTTATTAAAAAGATTCTGCGAATGCTTAGCTAATAAAAAAAGCTTTGCATATTTGAAGTCAATCATGGAAACTTTCAAACACCATTGACTTTTTTACAAGGCAAGAATTTCGCGTATTTAAAGCTTCTGTATAAAAGGCTAGCAAAAGCTTAAATTATGTAATTTAAGGTGGCACTAGAGCGCAACAACTTAATCAAGTCAAAAATTTTATAGCAAAAAAATACAACAAAACTTCAAAAACTTATTATATTTTTGAAATTTTTTTAAATTTGGCCTAAAATCACATATTTTTGGTATTTTTAGCAGAATAACAGGGTTACGTGAAGACAAGGCAAATGCAAGTAAGGTCAAATCGAAATATCCCCCATACTATAACTACACATTGTCCTCAATGTGAGACTATCACCCCCATACTAATTTCAAGGCATAATCCAAATATTAAGGGGTCTCTACGCAAATCTAAAGCCGTTTATTAATTAAGCGAATAGATAAATGTTAATCAATAAGATAT
Organism: Tanacetum coccineum; assembly: GCA_026074375.1. NCBI lineage: Eukaryota > Viridiplantae > Streptophyta > Magnoliopsida > Asterales > Asteraceae > Tanacetum > Tanacetum coccineum. The sequence goes on along the minus strand of BQNB010205374.1, from coordinate 4,213 downwards.
AGGATATCGAATTCTCATATAAAAGCATGCGAAGGATTGAAGAACAAGTGAACGATGGACAAAACCACGAGCATGAGAGTCTTCATAATCCGGGCAATCCTGGACATAAAACGCAAAACACGAAACACGAGAAAGGAAGAGGCGAGCCTCCTCACATCACACTTATTCAAATTTATTATACTAATATACTACTACTAGGGATAAGCATGGGTTGCCACCCACGAAGCGCTTGTTTTTATTAACCGAGTCACGAGCCTGACTCAACCTCGAATTTAGTTGTTCATGGGGAAAGTTTGGAGATCTGGGACAACCATCGATGGTATGTCCCTTCCAAAGTAGTGCTTGATTCTATGACCGTTCACCTTGAAATTTGGTCTGTAGGTTTGAGATAACTCGACGGTTCCATAAGGGAAAACTTGAGCAACGGTGAATGGTCCAGTCCAACGGGTTATGAGCTTGCCCGAGAAAATCTTTAATTGAGAATTAAAGAAAAGAACCTGAGCACCAATGTTGAAAATGCGGTTCTTAATCTTGGAGCCATGAATCTTCTTCATTTTCTATTTGTAGATTAAAGAGTTCTTGTAAGCTTGATCTCGGAGTTCATTTAATTCATTCATTTGAACTTTCCGATGATCACCCGCGGTCTTAAGGTCAAAATTATAATGTTTTAAGGCCCAATAGGCCTTGTGTTTAAGTTCAATAGGAAGATGACAAGACTTTCCGTACACTAGCTTATATGGAGTGCACCCGATGGGTGTTTTAAAAGCGGTACGAAAGGCCCAAAAAGCATCATATAACTTATCGAACCATGAACCACGATTTTCACCTACAGTCATTTCTAAGATACGTTTCAAACCATGATTTGAAACCACCACTTGTCCACTCGTTTATGGATGATACGCGGTAGAAAGACGGTGAGTAACTCCATACTTAAGCATGACCTTTGCAAATTGGTCATTGCAAAAATGGGTACCGCGATCACTAATTATAGCACGAGGAGTTCCAAATCGGGCGAAGAGAGATTTTAAAATTTTAACGACAACTCGAGCATCATTAGTGGGGAGCGCTTTTGCTTCAACCCATTTAGACAAATAGTCAACGGCTACGAGAATGTATTTGTTCCCTCGAGAAGACGGGAACGGGCCCATAAAATCGATGCCCCACACGTCAAAGATCTCGCATACTTGAATTGCATTTTGAGGCATTTCATCTTTTTGCGAGATTTTGCCTTGACGTTGACATGAGTCACATGACTTCACCATGTCATGGGCATCGCGATAAATTGTCGGCCAATAGAAACCGGAATCAAAGACTTTCTTAGCGGTGTAGTTCGCACCATGATGTCCCCCGGTGGGTCCATTATGGCAAGCCGTGAGGATATCAACGGCTTCTTGGCCGTAAACACATCGTCTAATCACTTGATCCGCACCAATTCTAAACAAGTAGGGGTCATCCCAAAAATAATGCCTAACATCCTTAAAGAACTTTTTCTTTTGTTGGGACGACATCCCTTTTACAACGAAATTCCCCGCATGGTAATTTGCAATGTCGGCAAACCATGGGGTACTAGAATCACCATGAAAAGATATCATTCTGAGGGTCTCGAGAGGAAATGTTTCATTAATTTCCTTTTTCTCGAGATCACCTTGATGAGGATTTTCTAATCTCGACAAGTGGTCGGCCGCGAGATTCTCCGCTCCTTTTTTATCACGAATAATGACATCAAATTCTTGGAGTAGGAGAATCCACCGGAGCAATCTCGGTTTAGCATCTTGCTTAGCAAGAAGATATTTGAGAGCCGAGTGGTCCGTATACACTATGGTTTTTGACAAGACTAAATAGGACCAGAATTTCTCGAAAGCATACACCACGGCTAATAATTCTTTCTCCGTAGTAGTGTAATGAGCTTGAGCATCGGTCATAGTCTTGCTCGCATAGTGTATAGGCTAAAAATGTTTGGTCTTACGTTGCCCCAGGACTGCACCCACCGCAAAATCACTAGCATCACACATAATCTCAAATGGTAGGTCCCAATCGGGGGCAACTAAAATCGAAGCTTCTGTTAATTTCTTCTTAAGAGTTTCAAACGCTTCAATACATTCTTTCGAGAAGATGAACGGGGTTTCTTTTTCTAGAAGATGGGTCATCGGCCGGGCGATTTTAGAGAAATCTTGAATAAATCGATAATAAAACCCGACGTGGCCTAAAAAACTTCAAACACCTTTGATGGAAGTAGGATGAGGTAGCTTTGCTATTACATCAACTTTAGCCCTATCGACCTTAATCCCAGATTTAGAGATCTTATGGCCGAGGACAATGCCCTCTTTGACCATGAAATGGCACTTCTAAATGGGAGAGGCAAGATGAGAAAGAATCACCGAAGACCGAGAAATCATCCATGAAGACCTCCATTATTTCCTCGATCATGTCATGGAAAATAGCCATCATGCACCTTTGGAACGTGCCCAGAGCATTACATAAGCCGAAAGGCATATGTCGGTAGGCAAACTTCCCATAAGGGCTGTTGATCCCAATAGAATAGATCTTTCTTAGCTTGTATAAGCCTAAGTTGTATTGAATAAATCCAAAACAACTATGATAGAAACTTTGATTGTGAATATCAAAGACTATGCAGAATCTAGTCAATGATACTAAGAAGAATTTCAATGAAACAATAATAAATAAGATCAATAACAAACAGTTTACCAAACTTTCAGCCTCAATATAATACGAACACTCTTAATAGTGTTAGGGTTACAAAACCTTGAAGCTAATAGACTTGTAATTTTTGTGATATTAAACTCTATACCCTAGGACCTCCTTTTATACATCAAGGAGTCCTAATGGGATTATAATATTTTTCTAAGTTATCATAATCTTCTAAAAAATAACTTATACGTATCTTTTACAAAAATATCTCATACATATCCCATAAGCAGTACTAACTTGATCTAACATTACTAACTTATAACCAGCAGCATTAACTTTCTCAGCAGCAGTAACTTTATACTAACAACATTTACATCAGCAGTAGTAACTACTTACTATATTTTCCTTAAACTTCTTGAGCAGCAGTAACTTCAACAACACTAAAAAGTCTTTTAATCCCAACAATCTTCCCCTAAACTTGATGTTCATCTTCAAAATCTTCAAGTTTCTTGATTAAAAGCTTTATCTTTACTAGAAGGATGCTTCCAAACACTTCATTCAGGTACATAGCCTTCCTTAAGCTGTTTCTTGACCAATCTAAGAAGCTTATATGCCATTTTACTCTCATAATCAACCTGAAGCTTCACATCATTAAACATTTGATGTAGTGTGTGCTTTGTAAGTGGACACATCTTTTCAACCAATAGATAATATGGTATGGTATGCATTGTTACATAATGAACTCCACAAGAATCAAAAAGCTTCCAATTCATTGTTGGGATTAAAAGACTTTTTGAAGCTGTTTGGAAGTTACTGCTGCTAAGGTTAAAGTTACTGCTGCTAAGCATAACTTAGTGTTGTTAGTGATATTAGTGAAAAATATGCTAAGTAGTTAGTACTGCCAGTTACTACTGCTAGTATATATTACTACTGCTAATGGAAGTTAAGACTGCCTAGAGACTTAGAAGAAATACTACTAAGTAGTTAATACTACTAGTATAAAAGTTGCTACTGTTAGTGTAACTTAGTACTGCTAGTATATGTTAGTACTGCTTGAGTAAAGTTACAACTGTTATCATAAAGTTAGTGCTGCTAGTGTTACTTAGTACTGCTGATGAAGAATGAAGAAAATATTCTAAGTAGTTACTACTGCTTGTACACAATTAGTGCTGTTGATATAAAAGTTAATGCTGCTGGTTACAACTGCTAAAAGATTACAACTGCTAGAAGAGTTTCTACTGTTAGAATGATAAAGACAAGAGAAAGGATAAAGATGAAGATTGTTTATCAAGATTACTTACGGGATAAGTATGAGATATTTTTGTAAAAGATTCGTATAAGTTATTTGCTTAGATGATTCATGATAACTTAGGAAAATATTGTAAGTCTTGTAGGACTCCTTGGTGGATAAAAGGAGGTCCTAGGGTATAGAGTTGTATGTACCAGAACACATACATTCATACGTTTTTTAAATATAGCTTCAAGGTTGTAAACCATAGTACTACACAGAGTACTCGTATTATTGATAATAATAATATTGGAGCTTTCTAGTGATATCATTGTT
>BQNB010205372.1:0-10622 GCA_026074375.1 Tanacetum coccineum | reverse complement strand
AAATAAATAACAATAAAAATAAAATACTGAAAATAAAAAGAGTTGGAGATATTAGGAGAGAAAACATGCTAACCTAGTTACTTCATTACTGCGGTTTTGAAAAAGCTCTCTTATGCAATGTCAAACTATGGTTTCATTAGTGGTTCTAAGGTCGATGGACTTGAATAGGTATATTTAGTCTATCCTATACTCCCTGTGATTCCAAATCAGTCCAAATCGTATAGGAGGTAGGTTATCCAGGTTGCAGTGATTAATCTCAACTATTCCCAAAATATATCTAATAACCTATAAAGATTATTAACCCCCTCTGAAAGAGTTCCTGTGCTTTTTAAGTATATTAAGTGATAAGTGCGATGACCGGTTAGTTCCTTTACTTGGGATGAATAACCACTCATCCCTAGTACCCGATGGATCCCATATTGACTAGATAATCTAATAATGAGGCAAGATAGGTCCAAACCACCCTACAACCAAAACCCAGGGTTACACGATAGTCAAGAAATATGTAACGAAACCATAATCTTTACAGGAAACAATCATAACAAAAGTAACTACATGACTAGGCCAGCACTTTAAGTGCTTAGCCACTCATGGTAACAGAAACACAGCAAGAAATAAAAGAAATCATAGATTGAAAACTCATAATTCTTACAGTATTTGTATTTGAACGATTAAATACAAAAAGTAAATAAAGTGTGATCTCCCTTGAACTACAGGTGAAATTCTTTGAAGGTTAGAAGCCTTTGTGTCCTCTCTAATTGGCTGTGGAGGAAGTGATGCCAGAATAGCTTGAATGAGGCCTCTATTTATAGGTATCGAACCTGTTAAGGCGTAATTGATAAAAGTGTTACATCGTAACCTTCTTACACGACATTCCATATTTAAGCAGCTGTTACGGCGTAAAGTGTTAAGCCGTAACCTTCAAATAATATCCATAAGTACGTGATCTTCATTCCATATTTTTGGATCTTTATGGTTACGGCGTAACATAACCGGATATGGTGTTACGCCGTAACTCTAACTTTGTACAGATTTCCTTCCAAATATATGGTTACGGCGTAACTAGATATGGTGTTACGCCGTAACATTGTCCTTGATCTTCGTACTTACTTAATTTATATTACGGTGTAACCATTTTTGGTGTGACGCCGTAACATTCTTCAGAATTTACACTTTAAGTCCCTTTTCCCTTGTTTCTTGTCACTTTCCTGCATTTCACCTGAAAACTACAAAATGATAGAAAATATCTCGTTTTGTGTATTAGTGAAACATTTTCAAGTAATATAGACGATAATTTGACACTAAAAAGTATTAAATATTTGATGTTATTAATCTCCTCACTTGACTTCTGCTTGCCCTCAAGTAGAACCTGTTATAACATTTCATAAAAAGATTTCTCAAGAATAACTTCAAGAAATGAATTTATAAAACTCTCATGCTAGAAAACATCAAAGCCGAACACCTCACGAAAAGGGAATAAAAAGTCACTCAGCGCTCCACTAGTCTAAGTGGTTTTCGTTTTTGGGTGATCGCTAATTGCACCAGTCTATAGTTATGTATTTTTCATAAGCTTAGAAAGTACACAATATCTGACCAATTTAGAATTAGGGTCTAAAATAATTCTTGAAAGCCAACAAGGGTAACATTGTTTTAAAGGTGAATAAAGAGGTTTAGGATAGACATAGGATTCACATGTATTGGTTGTTATTAAAAACACAAAACAAATAGTCTAAGTAATTAAGGTTGTCATAACTAAGCCTTGTCCATCCAGGGTCAAGAGTTTAGTCCGAAATTGGTGTTCTTTAATAATGGACTACTAGCTCCATTCTTCATGAGTATTGAGATGATTTGATGAAATAATAGGCTACTAGCTCCATTTTTCTGAGATGTCTTGATGCAATAATGGACTACTAGCTCCATTTTTTATATTTTTATTATTATTTTTTTATTTTGCATCATCTTTACATTTTTAGCATATGGGTGGCTTTTTGTTGCACCATCTTTTCTTCATTTTCTTCATAATATGCAAATGTTACAGGAGTTTATATCTTTAATTATTGCCCCTGCAACATTCGATATTATACGCACATCCCCCCACTTGAGATAAACAATGTCGAAAGTGGTGATACAGGGGGGTCTTTATAGATCATAACTGATTGGTCTTCCACGAATGCATATAATTCTCGTTCCCATTCCCCCTGAACCATGGACTTAAGTAGCCAGAAATTTCAACACAAAGAAAATTAAGACTATAGGGTAGGCTAAGGTGAAATGGTGTAACGAAACATATAGAGTAGGGTGAAAACATAGATTGGTTTAACAAGGGTGATCTAGGGGTATCTTGCACTAATAATGAGTGCAACAGAAGGGTTTATCATGGTTAGGGTCGACAAGTCAGTGTAACAAGTCGATAAACCCATACATATAGGCTATTTGGGTGATTTTCTAAGTGTTGTCTTCTTGAACTATATGTTCCTGCTAATCAATTAGGTCTCAAAATGATGTACACGTCAAGTTCTAAAGTCTACTATACTACCGGCACACTCAATATTTTGGTGGATTTTTTAGTAATATGATGGAAACGAAATATTAGGCATAAATCTCACCAAGTATAATAAAGGGTAAAGTGCATTCGGCAAAGATTAATTCTAGTTTATTTAAGAAAAATTTGTCAAAATTTTTAAAATTGGCATAATTTTCAAAGAAAACTAGAAAATCAAAGGCAAAATATATGTCAAGTATTAATTCTACTCCCATCCCCTTATTTGATTTGTACAATGTCCCTATTGTACATTAAGGAAATGAAATAAAAAAGGAAAGAGTAGAATTAAGACATGAAACTTCCTAAGCTTTGCTTTGAAAATTGAAATTTGGCGGAAATCTTTTAGATTATTCCCGTCTTCCCGCAAGCTCTTTATCCCCTGTGATCACAAAATAAACCCAAGCATAAAATCGATCTACAAGAATTATAAAGTGTATAGGAAATACAAACCTAACTCACTTTTGTAGGAATCACGGTTGCATTCAGCATATGTAACAAGCCTTTTAAACCACTTGGTGGCCCAACTGGACGAGTTTAGTCTCATGAGAGCTTCCAGAGAACATACCCACAAAGTCCATTTACGTATACAAGGTTTAGACATGTTTAAAACTTAAATTTTAAGGATTCAGAAGGAGGTTACGGCGTAACCTTAGTAGTTACATCGTAATCAAGTGGTAAAAAATTTTAAGTTTTAAAGTGTTGCGGCGTAACCATGAAATGGTTTACGTCGTAACTGCAGTGGTTACGACGTAAACTAAAGTTGTTAGGTCGTAACTGCTGTAAATTCAGCAAAGTTACCACATGATTATAGGTCGAGCCGGTCTCGATAAATGCCTCATAGCTGTTGGATCTTGCAAAACAAAGTTGAAAATATACAAACCAACTAATATGCAGAATGAAAGATAGTTATGGGGTGCCTTCCACAAAGCGCTTGTTTTTGTTTGAGTCACGAGCTTGACTCCACCCTTATTTTCCAAGTAATAAGGTGTTCCTTTCTTCACTTGAGATTAAGTGCGAGTAAGAGTAGCAATAAACACCATGATTTGCTACTGGGTAGGGGAATGACAAATTAGAACCATACTTTTGCTAAGATTTCATTTCCCTTGATGATTGGCTCACATGGTGTAGTAATTTCCAAATGAAGTTCTCACAATCATATGTCTCTATAACAGGGTTATCATATTCCTTTTCGGCACCCTTTGTAATATTAGAGAATTCCTCCTTGAATTTGTTTAATTGCTTGATAGACATAGGATTTGTAGCCAGTGCTACATAATCATTGCCATATAGTGTGATGTGAACCGTTTGAGGGGCCAGGGGTTGCATTACGTTATTATTTAGAGGAATATCATAATCCTATTTCTTTTCCTTTGCAACTTTATCCCTATCATAGACTGGTCCCAGCATATATGGTTGCACTATAGGTTCAAGGTTGGGTAAAGTGTGTATGGTAGGTGTTAGAAATTGCCTAAGCCTTTCTACATCCTTGCTCGTAATGTCCCAACCGACATCCATGTCCCCTTCATCATCTCAAGCTTTTGCATTATGAATTTCCTCAGGATTTCCATTCATGCGAACGGTTTTGCGAGTTCTATAAGGGCTACCTATTTGTTCCTTCATAGGTCCTAGAAACGGCGTAGGTGATAAGTTACGAGGAATCGGCTCCTTCATGTTTTCTTTATCCATTGTTGTTATTGTCTTGACTTTTTCTCCTGTATTAGTGAGGACTTTATGGGTTAATTAATAAGATTTTTCCTGTAGGTTCTTTGTTCTAGTTTCAAGTACCCTTATGTTTGATTTCGTGTTTTCAAGGATTTTCCTCATCTTTTCATCATCCACGGTCTGTTTTTTAATTGTGTCTTCGCAAAATTTAATGATGGTTTCTTCCAAGGATTCCGTCATATTGCGATGCTTGAATGTCTCGTCCTCTTTTTTGAGAGGGTACTCCTTGGTTAGATGTTCTCCTTTAAAACTTTCATGAATGGTATCAACGTTGTCCAGGACATCGTTGATTCTTTTTCTAGTAGTTGGTTCATCATACCAGTCATGCGAATGGTCCGCCATGACTTGTATTGATTCTAGGGCTTGTGTTGGTGTCATCAGAGGAATGAACCCGTTAGAGCTCGAGATTCTAGGGTATGAGATGTTACTATCCAGTGTAGGAAGATATGATACCTCTCTGTGAGTTTCAGGATCGTGCACAGCGGAGACATTGTAAAGAGATCTTTGTATCTTTCCCAAGCATGATACAATGTTTTGTCCCTTTCTTGCTTGAAATTATGGATTTCATCTAATTTCTTGGAAGTTATGAAAGGGTGACAATATCTCCAAATAAATTCTTTTTTAAGGAGATCCCATGTAGTGATTGACCCTGCTGGAAGCCTGTCTTTCCATCTCAAGGCTCATCCCTTGAGTGTAATTAGAAAAACCCTAAGCATAATGGCATCGTGAGTGACACCAGGGAAGTGGAAGAGATCCACAATCTCTAATACCGTACGCACATGTTCGTAAGCGTCTTCATTATCGATGCCTGTGAAAAGTTTACGTCTTAATTCCATTATAAAGTTTGCATTTATCTCAAATTCAACGTCATTTCCAATCTTGGGGTTCACTATGTCTGGTTTAATGTCATTTGGAATCAAAGCTATGTACTGCTCTATGGTGAGCGCGCTGATGTCTACATCATCTTCCATATCTGAAAACTTACAAGAAAAACTAGCAGAATATATTTACAAAAGGAAATATATACAGAAATTCAAATTATTACTAATTTTTAGCTCCCCGACAGCGTTGTTAAAAACTTGATGCGTATTTTATTTTAAAATATATTTTTACCAAGTTTTAAATTTATAAAACTCGATCTACCTGACAACGCACTAACGGGCAGAGAACCCGATCGTGGGTAGTACAGAATGGTAAATCCGAGGTCGTCCTAAGAGCTAAGTTGTAATTAGTTTTAATTTGAAATGTCACGTTTATAAAATGGTTTTTAAGTTGATAACAATAAAATAAATAACTGGATATTAAAAGAGTTGGAGATATCAAGAAAGAAAACGTGCTAACCTAGTTACTGCATTACTACTGTTATGGAAACATTTTCCTGTGCAATTTAAATTATGGTTTCATTAGTGGTTTCTAAGGTCGATAGACTTGAATGTGCATATTTAGTCTATCCTATACTCCTTGCGATTCTGAATCAGCCCCAAATTGTCTGGGGGTAGGTTATCCAGGCTGCAGTGATCAATCCCATCTATTCCCAAAACATAACTAATAACCTTTAAAGATTATTAACCATCTCTGAAAGAGTTCCTATGCTTTTTAAGTATATTAAGTGATAAGTGCGGTGACCGGTTAGTTCCTACACTAGGTAAGGAGTTAGTGATCCTCCCTAGTACCCATTGGATCCTATATTGACTTAGATAATCTAATAATTTGGCAAGCTAGGTCCAAACCACCCGTGCTACAAAAAACCCGGGGTTACATGATAGTCAATGAATATCTAACGAAACCATAATCTAACAGGAAACAATCATAACAAAAGTAACTACATAACTAGGCCAACACTTTAAGTGCTTAGCCGCTCATGGTAACGGAAACAAAACAAGAAATAGAAGTAATCATAGATTAAAAGCTCATAATTCTTATAGGATTCGTATTTGAATTATTAAATACAAAAAGTAAATAAAGTGTGATCTCCCTTAGACTCCATGTGGAATTATTTGAAGGTTGGAAGCCTTTTTCGCCTCTCTAATTGGCTGGGGAGGAAGTGATGTCGGAATAGCTTGAATGAGGCCACTATTTATAGGTATCGAACCTGTTACGGCGTAACTGATAAAGGTGTTACTCCGTAGCCTTCTTACACGCCATTCCATATTTAAGTAGTTGTTACGGCGTAACCAGATATGGTGTTACGCTATAACCTTCAATTAATGTCCATAAGTACGTGATCTTCCTTCCATATTTGTGGATCTTCATGGTTACGACATTACCATAAGGGGTGTTACGCCATAACCCTATCTTGGGTAAGATTTATGTAACACCCCCATTTTTACAATATAGCAGCGGAAGCTAATCTGGGGTATTACTTCATGGATACAACAATCATAATCATAGAAAACGACTTTGAAAAGAGACGTTTTTGGAAAATTTAGTTATCATTCATTATAATCAGAGTTTTTACAAAATGCAGTTCCCACAATCTAAAACATAAAGTGTGAAAGATAACAGTTCAACCATCTTCAAGTCCATGCCACCCTATGTCGTAAGTTGCTTAATTACCTGAGATAAACATGCTAAAAAGTCAACATAATGGTTGAGTGAAATTCATAGGTTTGATAAACAGTTTGAATACAAGTCATAGTGTAATAATTGTATAAACACAATTATTATAGAAAATGGTATTGCTATTATACACCCGTTATTAGTAATGATTGCAACGAATGTAATTATCATAGTAACAGTGTATTACTGCGTTATTGTCTTATTTGGTCTCTTTGGTCTGATTGGTCTTGTCTGGTCTTGTTCCTTGTCTAAGCGCATCGCACTAACACATTATCATCAAAAGTCAATTTAATGACTTGAAGAGCTCATAATATCAACATATTAACATCCCAAAGTCAATTTAACGACTTGAAGTCAATTTAACGACTTGTAGGATTTATGATATTAATATCCAAAGTCAATTTAACGAATTGAAGTCAATTTAACGACTTGTAGGATAGATAACTTAGACAGTAATTGTAATGATATGTCAGGATAGCATGTAATTTGGAAAACACTTGTATTCGTAACTTATAGCATGTATCCCCCTCACGGGTTTAAGAAAAGATGAAAAGGCAAGGCTATGAACTCACTAAGTCCTTGAAAAGTAATCACATTGTTATAAGATAAATGAGTATGTAAAAGAGTTTGTAACAAGCATGTATCCCCCTCGCGGGTTTATAAAGCATGTAAATAAGTAAAAGCGAGGCTATGAACTTCACTAAGTCTTTGAAAAGTAATCACATTGTTATAAGATAAATGAGTATATAAAAGAGTTTGTAAACAAGCATGTATCCCCCTCGCGAGTTTATAAAACATGTAAATAAGTAAAGGTAAGGTTATGAATCTCACCTGATAGGTAGATGCAATAAATTTATGAAAGCGGATGACCTTATCTCAATCTTATCGGGGAATGTTGATATAGCAAAATGATAGAAAACAACCACGTCACGCAACCTGAGTAAACATGTCAAGTCTTAGGAAGATTGTACTTTCTAACATTGGTTTTTAAGAGTTATGAGTTTGATTGAAGAGTTTGGAATTATTGTATCACCGTTCGGGCCATCATAACTCAGAAGTCATTTAGTAAACGTTTGAGGAGCTAGGGCACTTTAAATCGTAAACCCAACAACTCAGTTAAACGTAATACCAAGATGAAACCTCTTAATATGAAGCTCCCTAGTATTGTGATACGATATAATCGGTTTTAAGCGTTTTAATCAATATCTGGAAATGTTAAGCACGAGAAGCGTTAATTAAAGTTATGTCTTGTAAGGTTTTAAACATGATTTTATACTTTTTCAAAATGTTACATTTTAGACCCTTGAGTTTGAAAAGTGGCAAAATATACCCTCGGAGTTTGCACTTTTACGAGTTTGGTCCTTCAAGTTTAAAAGATATACCAAGTAAACCTTGTACTTTGAAAAGTGACATAATAGACCCCTGTAGTTATAACTTTGATAAAATGACATTTTTAGTCCTTTTAGTTATAAGTTTCCGAAAGTTACGATATATACCCCTTGCATGGATTATAATTACAAAACATGTCCAAATTGCCATGCAAGCTTATTTTAACATTTCAAAAGATATTTATACGTTATAATAAACTAAAATATGAAGGTTTAACATAATGAAAGTTTAAAATAACGATTCGTTAAGCTAGGAAGCAAAACAGGTCGAATTAGGGTTTCAAAACGTAAACGTGCGGGTATTAAGTTCAAATTCCTTCATTAATCAATAAAGTGGTTATTTTAACATTAGTTAAGCATTCTAGGATAGATTATAACAATATTTAATCATTATCACATTTAGTTTTAAGAAAAACATAAAATTAGGGTTTCGGGTGTACGGTTTTGGATCAAAATGGAAAATGAGCATGAATTGGGTTATGAAACTTTAACAAGAGTTTATTTAGGATCATATGAACATTATAAGAGTGTAGGAGCAGAAATAGAATCCTTAGAACATGGGTTTGAGCTTATAGCTTAGAAACGGGTCGAAATCGGGACTTTTAGCTTCGTACGCCTAGAATAACGACTCCCGGGCTTCGTTTCTTGGTTTCTTTTGCTTCCTTTATGTACTTAAGCCTTCTTAAGAACACTTAGGATCTATTAGAGCAAAGGATTGCTTCTATGTAAGGGTTATAGAGGAGGAAGTGGGGGATGAAGAAAAATGAAGAGTTTAGGTCTCTATTTATAGTCATATGATCCTTAAAATAGGTTGATGAAAATTCTTGGGTTGTAATAAAGCGAAAAATTTCCCCGTATAATTGTGATAATAGTAAAATAGGTTGATGAAAATTCTTGGGTTGTTATATTCTATATATATCTTGTGTTATTGATCTGAGAAGTAACATGCCCCGGACCCTTATTCCGCTGCGACCCAATTTGGGGGTGTTACAGAGTGGTATCAGAGCCAAGGCTATAGAGAACCAGGTCAAATGTTTTTTGCTAGACTATAACCATTTTCAAACATCGAATTTATACAAAGGGGTTTTACATGGGACATACATATGTGCATACATTCATGCATACACTACTTATTGCATTAGTTGGTTGGACTAGATGCATTCATAATTGATATACATGTTATGATATAAATGTATATTACTATAAGAGTCTTATATTAAATTCTAATATAAGCTATTTTGAATTTTTAGATTCAGTCATGTCAGATTCGGATGAATCGGTGGTTACATACACGGAGGTTTCCAGCCCATTTGAGGATTTATCAGACATAGGATCACCAAGAGCTGATGATCACGAGTATCTTGAGCTGCCTGGGATGCCAGAGGACCCATATGTGGAGGCCGCTCTTCAGGTCCCACCCTCTCCAGATTATGTGCCTGGCCCTGAGGAGCCAGAGCAGGCACCACCTTCGCCAGATTATGTTCCAGGCCTAGAGCATGCTGATGATGAGATTGTTACTGAGGATCAGCCATATGCTGATGATGCCTCACCTACTGCTCAGTCACCTGACTATGTCCCATAGTCCGATCCTGAGGCAGACCCGGAGGAGGATGACGATGAGGACCCCGAGGAGGATCCTGTCGATTATCCTGCCGATGGAGGAGATGACGGCGATGATGAGGAAGGGTCATCAGAGGATGATGTGGATGATGATATGGATATCGAGGCCGATGATGATGAGGAGGAGGAGGAGCACCTAACTTCTGCAGACTCTATAGTTGTTGCCTTACCAGCTACTGATCAGACCCCATCTGCGGAGGAGACAGAGCCGTTCGAGACTGATGAGTCTGCGGCCACACCACCACCACACCCTGCATATCGTGTGATAGCTAGGATTTCTATTCCAACTCCAGTACCTACACCGGTATGGTCCGATGCAGAGGTTGCCAGACTTCTCGCTATATCTACTCCACCATCATTACCTCTCTCCCCATGGTCATCACCACTTCCCCAGATACCTTCTCAACCACTACCAGTATCATCCCCAGTGCCTGTGTTATCTCCATCATCACCTGCTAGTCCTATTCGTCCGTTGGGCTATCGAGCTGTTATGATCCGGCTGAGAGCCGAGGCCGCATCTACTTCCCATTCACTACCATTACCACCACCTATCATACTCTCCCACACTAGACCAGCTGCACCATTACCAGGGATACCACCCTTGCATTTACTCTCTACTGACCGTAGAGAGGACAAACCCAAGGTTACCTTACCACCTCGAAGGAGGTTAGGTATCGCTCTTGGTCCTGCATACGAGGTCAGAGAGAGCTCGTCTGCTGCTGCTGCTAGACCGGCTGGAGGTCTTAGGGCAGACTATGGTTTTGTAGCTACTATAGATAGGGAGATCAGGC
>BQNB010205367.1:0-10622 GCA_026074375.1 Tanacetum coccineum | reverse complement strand
AAACGAGCTAGACTTTTGTCTTGTATCTTCGAGTGACCGAAGCTTCTTTGTTCGGGTCCATTTATGTGATCCTAACAGCATCTTCACATTGTCCCAAATGTCCTTTGCATCAGTGTAATGATTAATGAGTGAATAGATATCTTTTGGTAGACCTTGAAGTATGATGTTTGTTGCCCGGATGTCTGCATTATACCTGTCCTTCTCCTCTTGTGACAGTTCCGAATAAACACGAGGTCGTTCAGGACCTAGATTGATTGGACCTTCTGTTCCTTCATCAATGATTCCTCGCGTGGTCCCCATCTGAAATGGTCCTTCATCAATTGACTTTAAGATGTTTATCCCATTATCCTTACCCCGACAGTATAATCTAATACGTTGTTGCCATGAAACAAAGTCAGCTTTATCAAGCATCGGTGGTCGGGTATCGGAACCGGCACATTGGATGTCCTCTGAAAGATTAGCCATAATGATTACTTGTGATATGATTATGTTGATCGATCAATGATTAGTGATTGTATGTTAAAAGTGATGATTGTTTGATGGATTAGGTGATATGTTGTTTGATTGAGGTTTGGTTTGGTTGAGTTAACGTTAACTTAATGTTGATTGAGGTTTTGTCAAAAACAGTGAAGTTTTGGGTCAAAACGCAATGAAGAATTATCAAAACGCAATGAGGAGTTATCAAAACGCAATGAAACTTCTCAAAACGCAATGAAGAGTCTCTAGTCAAAACGCAATGGAGACTCCTACGGTTCTATCAAAACGCAATGTTGCGATTTGATCAAAACGCAACCAATTAAAAAATTGGGCAGAGTATCCCCTAGTCAAAACGCAACAAAAGTCTTCAAAACGCAACCTGTAGTCAAAACGCAACGACCAAAACGCAGCGTCTAGGTCAAAACGCAGTGATCAAAACGCAATATGCTTCCTTCACCCAAAACGCAACCAAGAATGTCACAGAAGGTCAAAACGCAACGACGAAGATACGAACTTTTTCACCTAAAAACCCTTAAAAATCACCCTTTTGAACGTTTTCACTTGGTTTCTTTTGCACAACTTGGTCCTAGAATGTTATAACAACTACAAAAACACTAACTTTAACATCACAAACATGAGAATCAAAGAGTGTCAAGAATAAAACCATAAACCTTCTAAAACCAAACTTTTGATCTAAACTAACCAAAGAAACGCACACACAATCTAGCTAATCATCCCATGTGCTCTGATACCAATTGTAGTATCCATGATATCATAACACAAGCAATAGATGATGGGTTGGCTAATTAGTCTTAGAGAGAGAAAGTGTCTTTCTAGAGAGAGAAAGTGCAAGTAAATCTATTAGCATGAAATGAAACAACCAACCCCTTCCCATGGGTGGGAAGGGGTATATATACAAGTGATTCTTTCTAACTACGAGCTATGCTATACTAAAGATACACGGGGGTGACCGAGTCTTTTTTATAATCCTAACAATCATAAATTTCTAAAGGCTACTTGAGGACAAGTAGGATTCAAGTGAGGAGATATTTGATGACATCAAATAACGTCACTTTATAACATCATTTATCCTGCGACTCTTACCCATTTTATATAATTATTGCAAGAATTGATACTTAATCGTTTATATTTGAGAATTGCAGTAATTATAGCGTACATTGTAAAGATTAGCTAAAAGGCATGTATTCTGGAGCTTAAACGAAGAAATTTAAAGAATAATGTTCTGACATCCAATACGCCGTATCCATCAAGGAAGATACGACGTATCTGTGCCGGCACTTCACAAGTAACCATAAAGACCTATACGCCGTATCCAGGAGATCTAATACGCTGTATCCAAGATATAGTAATTAAATATTCTGAAAGATATTGAACATGGTCCATACTCCAAGAAACCCTCAATACGCCGTATTGACCTCAACCAATGCGGCGTATCGACCATATTCCAGACACTATAAATAAAAAACCTAAAAACGAGTTTTAGGTGTGCTTGATCATATTTTCGATACCCTAACCACAAAAGTCAATTTTCAGAAGACAATAAGATCAGAAGAGATCAAGCAAAGCTACTAATTCCATAGGAAACACCTTGTAATCCCTATACTCTTTTAATCATTTAATTTTTGGTATCATTCGTTTAACTCGGTTAGTTTACCTTGGTTGATTGATTATTCTTGTATTAATTACAATGGTTAAGGGCTAATATCCTTGGGTATTAGCCATGATTATGAAGATTTAAATGTTTGGTTTGTTTATATCGATTGCTTAATTTATCATTGGTTGTTGATTATGTTTATCAATTTATACTTGTTTATGTGCTTAAGTATGCGACCCATCATTCAACTGGATCTAGGAATGTAAAATATCTCGCTAGCTAGATGTCGGGACGGCTCTCCATATCTGTAATTTATATATCTAGAGTAATAGGATCACAAATATTGACCTATCTTTCCCATTGGTTTATGTGAGCAAGTTGGACTAGCAAGTAACCTTGGATCAACAAATAACGTCCTGATTCTTTTGGCAAAGACTCGGACAGTGGACTACTAGTATATAAAGAGCCGTTAAATAGTAAGTGGGTAAAGTCTCCATGAGCTAGGGTTTAATAAGATCACCATTATTAATCTCTCCTAAGATATATTATAATCAGCAAATAGGATGCTTTATGCAGATGCGTTTAATTGTGACAGAATTCTACGTGTCTAGGTTTTTGGAAGAAGTATCGCCTAAATCTTGGAATGATACGTCGCCTCGAGATAAGCA
This sequence comes from Tanacetum coccineum, assembly GCA_026074375.1. NCBI lineage: Eukaryota > Viridiplantae > Streptophyta > Magnoliopsida > Asterales > Asteraceae > Tanacetum > Tanacetum coccineum. The sequence continues at coordinate 7,862 of BQNB010205367.1, read as the reverse complement.
TTCATTGCACTAAAATAAACAAACCTGCGTTTTAATTGGATTAATCATGGTTAATACAGTTTCCTTATATTTGGCTAGACCGCTCTCCTATCTTTTGATTATCTGCTTGCGTGTTTTTGTTTTATGCTTGCGTCGTGTTATTGTGTTTTAATGTGATCTAATTTTTACCACCAAAACTATGTGCCGAGTCGTCTGCAGACTGGGAAATACTCCCTTTATCCGTTAGAATTAGGATAACTTAGGTTTAGCATAGGTTTATAATATAGGATTAGAACATTAACATATGTTTAAGAATTAATCTTGTTGTGTTTAGTTTAACCAAAATATTGATAAAACTATAGATTAACGCTCTCGCTCTTAATGATCGAAACCCTACTTACCAACGAAGCTAAATCTGATCGGGTATACTGCCCGTTAAAGTGTTGTTTTAGGTTAAGTCAGCAAAATACAAATATAAAACTTGATAACTAAAATAACAACCTACACGACACATCAACGGCTAACTATGATCAGCTTTATGCATATATTAGTCAACACGAGGCACATGCTAATGAAGTCCGCTTGATGAGCTGAAATACATTTTTCAGATTTTACTTGCCCTTGTTGATAACTATTAATCATCAAACTCCTTCTTATCAGAGAATGTACCCCACCCCCCATATCAAGGCTCAGTACAATCCTACTCACTATCAATCAACGGAAGTCACTGTGTTTGCTCAACAGTTCTACACTTCTCGTAAAAGATACATTTCACAATCTTATGAGATACAACATCGTCAATCTATCTCTTGTTATCAGACTCCCTATCAGTCCTATTCAACCACCATCCAAAGTCAACTCTAAATGAATACAAAGTTCCAGAATTCTAACAAAACACAAGTGAGTGTTAGCCACAGTAGGAATTTAGGACTTGTTGTTCCGCTATCATTTCTACCTGGAGATGATCCCTATTGTTAGTTTGTAACAACCAAGCGCAATGTGATTTTTTAGCACAACATATTGCCTCTCGTTATCCTACCACCATAGACAACACACAACTCAAGACATCTTCCAATCCAAAGAAGAAACAAGGGTACCACGCAAGATTGGTTGTGGTGACAGTTTCAGCATAGGTGCAAGGGAGACAAAATCAGAGTAGTTTTACTGAGTATGGGGTTATTAGGAGCAATGATACTAGCATCATTGGAGTAAACAAAAATGAAGAGGAAAATAATGCTAGCAGTTCAAGAAAAGGGTTTTGTCCAGTAGTTACAATTACGCCGTAGGTGAAGGGGCATATGGCAATAGCCAATTGCACTTAGCCAAAGAAGGCTAAGGAACTCAGAATGTTAAGGAAATTATATTGCTTAGTTCAGGCGCACAGAATATAGTCAAGTCTTAGATGAGGAGTAGTTAGCATTTGCTTAACAGATTCCAGAGTTTGGCAGAAGGCCAAGTTGAGTTCAGATAACATGCCACATTAATTCTGTCATTTTTAGATGATGATCTAGAGGCTTTCGACTCAGACTTGTGATAAAGCACTAGGTGTTCAATGGCATGGTTTTAAGGCCCCATCTCGTCCAGAATAGTGATTCAGTGTGTTCTTAGAGGTACCCCAATATCAACACTTATAAAGATAATTTATGTACTTGTATTGTGTTTTCAATGATATTGTATTATTACTGAACAAACCCGCTTTGTCAATCCCACATAGTAGATATTGACAATTACAAGTTGATAGCAATATCGCATTTCTATATGATACTATTACTTGAAAAGAAGAGACAGAAAGTGTAGTTGTTCAAATACTCACTTCATACATCTGGACTAAGGTGGGCATCGGGTTTAAAACCGCGACCCGATACTGACTAGTAACGACAGCAAAACTGAAACGAAAAAGGTGGTGTAAAGCCTAAACCGAATACGCACACGAATACCGAATCGAAAACTCGGGTTCGATTCAGTTTTTTGCTCGGTTTTGTCGGGTCGGTTTCGTTTTAGACACGCCAGCTAAAGTACAAAAATTGCAAAGTTAGAGAGGGGAAAAGGTTATACGCATTGTATAAAACTAGTGGTTCGTTTTAGTGGGTTGAACAATGGAGGCCTTTATGAAAACTTAGTGAAGTGAAAGTCTGATCAATTGTAATAATGGGAGCCTTTCTTGACAACGATTGTTTAATATAAATTGAGATCATCAAGCATGCATCGCAAAGTGGCTAGTAAAGAACCATAATTAGAACATTCTGTTCTGTAAATCATTGTTGGTCATTTTTAGTTATTTTATCGACAACTTAGTGTAGTAGTCAACTTAATACCAACGGTTTCAGATCAATTTGAAGTAACATTTATATGTCATTATCTCCGTTAATGCTCCCGGAGTAAGATTTACAGCCATTACTTGTTGATTTTTTTTCGTTATGAATATGCAGGTCTGTGATCATTGCTGATTGACGTTTTCGATTTTGTTTGCTGTTGAGTTTTATAGATATGAGAAGAGCACTATTTGTGTTGAATTGATAGGTTTGCGTTTAAGTAGCTTGGTGGATGTTCACCATGATGGCTATCAAATCACATTTTCATTTAGACATTTAGACGTCAAAAATTAAAATTAATATCTTCTACACAAAATAATTACGAATGCAGACATCATTATAGCGATTAAATGACCTAAGGGCGTAAAAGTGTACAAAACACCAATGCATTATGTCTTATCAACAATGAAAACAACCATAAACCGTCGATCATTATTAAGAAGATGTTTGTGTCAAACTGATACAATCGAAACCTTTGCTCAACTTGTGTTTTGAAACAAAAATGTACATATCTGCTATGCAGAACCAAGCCAGCTAAAAGAACCATAAGAGTAACAAAACTTAACCGCAATAGTCCCGCAAATTAATTCCAGGCTTGCTGCAACAAACTCATATGCGATACATAGTATGTAATTGGACTCTGGATCGTTGTGTGTGTGATGAAGAAACCAGCAATTATCTAAGTGATGTATTATAGACTGGTAAGTGTGTGAAAAAAATTATGAAAAACAACCAAGGACACAAAATTCTACATAACAAGTCACACTACGTTGATTAACACAACCAGAGTGTTACCCATATCCAGGCCTAATGAAAACAAAGGTCTCCATGACTTGACAACTAAACTTCAATATACTTTCTGAATGATTAAGCAAATCAACTACAAAATTGATATGTAGAAAATTGTTAGCTGTTGTCACAACTTTACCACTTGCTGAAATCAGAGCCCACTGAAAGGCGCTGAAGAACATCTAACGACCTTGCAGGACTGGGAACACGGACATATTACAATATACTAACCTTTACTGGACATTTATACTTAGAAATTTTACCACACAATTAGGAGTCTCACTAATACTCTCCATAATTTATACATGTAGACCTTTTAAAGACAAATGTGAAGACCAACTGCAATATTAGCATCACCATTAGATGAAACTGATAGAAGAGAAATTGCAGCCTGGCCAAACGCTATCCTATAAAGTCAGCAGTAGCTGAGTAGCAGTTTAGTGTTTAGAAAAAAAATCTAGTATGTAGCTGGCAAATACATGTTGGAAAATAATAGGTTACCAAAAAATTCTACATAAATTCAAAAGCAAGATCCAATTGGGAAAGTAGCAACATGTTGTCCAAAGAAAATTCTAATAAACACTGGTTTACAGTAGCTAATTTTAAGCTTTGCAGATAACATTTTTTGCCAGTTTTGACATTACTTGTTCTCCCCCTTTGGTAGTCTTAACTCCCTCTTGAATTTCTTTAGCAAGATCGTCGTCTTTTCATCAAAATCTTTATTGGTATCCGTTTCTGGTGTATATTTGCATTACGCTTGATGATACAAATCCAATCTTGAGGATGCATACCAAAAGCATTCTACAATGTTTGTGGTGCGGATAAGCTACTTCCTATATGAATCCAAAATGCGATCCGACTCATACGATAAAAGGCGGCATTGCGGAGCTAACGGGTGGATATTTGGAAGTGATAAGATAATCTAAAAAACAAGATTATAACAAATGACAAGATTAATGAATTTATAAACGTATGTTATAAGTACTAAAATGGAATTTTATACATTTCAGCCATCTGATTTTCACATTGGAAATCTGGGATTTTTAATGGACACCTATTAGAGGTTTGTTAAAGTCTTCGTCAGCATCTAAATCAATGGCGCAATTCTTTGATGTTATATGGTCAATCGTCTTCACCAACCACTCACGGTTCCAACTTTATCTTTAAAGAATTTAAGAAAGCATTTCCACGACGACGACCTAGTGTGGTTATACTGACTTGGACGTTGAATTTTCGGGTGCCATGTATCTTCAATAAGTGTGGTGCCTGATTTTTCTCTTCGCTACATGGCATGTCGATACTCTCATATCTTCCTCAACCTTCTTAACCAATTTGTCACAAAATTCTTGATCGGTATAAAACTGAATTGGTGTCTCCTCACTTTTCTTCAGCGTATCTCCAATAGGTATCACAACCATTTTCTATAAATGCCTAAACCCTATAACCAATCATTTTACTGACTTCTATTGTCGGAACTAAGATACGCAAAGAATACAATAACTGGTTGATTTTGTTTTTGTAATCGCACTAAACATATTTAGCATTTAATTTGGCCTCACTTTAGAGTAATTTGCCTTTAATGGTCTCAACGATTATTGTGCATTGATGCTTTCCTACTGTAGCGAAGATGCTTATCTCAATTTCAAGTATGTCTACGCCAAACCACAATTGTGTGCTTTCGGGACTTGATACGCTGAAAAAAGTGCCGTCTGGTTGCTCGTAACTTTTCTAAAAGGAAACCACTTTCGCTTTACTAACCTCATAATGCAGCCGCATTAGTATTCTACCTCCAAGGTCTCGGAAGCAAAACGTTAGAGTGTATGACAAATCATCACATAATCAAAAAATGCAGTCTTGTTTAACTCGATATGGGTTTTTCAACTTTTCACATCATGTGTCGAATGCCATCTTGTAGGGCGCATTCGGAATATCAAAAACATACTTGTTACTACAGTAGCTCATGATGCAACAGATCTGCTTTTGAAAGTTAGTAACTTGATTTGGATAGAATCGTGTTTATGTATTTACTCGGCCAAAGGATATGGTGTGTCATAGTTCCTTTTTGTGCGTTGTGCTTACCTTCTTGTTGACTAACTAGGTTCAAAAAATAGATGAGTCATACATCTTACGTGAAAGTGTTTACCATCATCATACTTAGTTGGTAAATTTTCTAACAAATTTTCTAACAAGTATTCAAGAGCTTTGTCTTTGATCAGAAGCAAATTGTTTATCATTCCGCGTTCTTAGTGGTCATAAAATTCTTTAGACCCATATCTAAGATATTTTATGCATTACAAAAAGTGCACCTCACTACTCACATATCTACCCCCCCTCCCCCCCCCCCCTTAACCCCTATATGGCTATGGAAAATGGTCTAGATATAATTGATTATTCTTTCTTGTGCATTACCCAATTATCATCTATTAATTGTGGCACGGTTAAAACCATGTAAAGCTTCCATTCTCCTTTGCAAATACTAGATAGTCCCATCGTATTCGGTGTGATTATTTTAAATGGACCATGGTGTGGAAACTATTTGCTTAGGAAGGGAATTGACCCAAGGACATTCCTCTCCTCTAAGATTAAAACTTTGCAAACATTCCCTTGCAATAGTTAAAGACCGGGTGGGCTAATTACTAGAAACTTCAGGTTGTCATGTTGAGTGCAAAATTTATGGCTATAAGGTTCGGGGTTGTTCAGTACAAACTTAAATGGAAGCTTCGCTTAGAACAATTAGCTCAAATCAACAGACTTTTTGATCACTTTTCTTCATCACGCATTTCGCTATGTTTGTAAAAGTTCCACTTGTACGCTTCCAACCTCTCTACAATTGCCCAACCAATCTTTTCTTAAATGCTATGTTTTTTTTGTTTATTACTTTCTTCATTTGTCAAGGGTTATTATCACACTTAACATAATGCTAATCATTGTTTACCGTACCATTTTTAACGGAGTCAGCGCTTGTTATGACCGTCCAGGACACCAAGAGTTTGCAATATGCCCATCTTAGTGAGCAACACCCTTATTGATCAGGTTCAAACTTTGGAGCAAAGTAATTCCAAACGACCGGAAAGAACGTTTTCCTTGGTTTACTGGGGCTTTCCATTTGGCGTGTCTCTTATCATTCTTTTTTTAATATCTTGACGGGTTTGGCTCAGCAGAATTCCTGATAATCAACACCATGAACGTTTATTGTATCTCATCCTAGAATCAAACATCATTATAAACAACATAAATAAAAGACAAAAAAAACAGAAATATAAGAATAAAAAAAAAAAATCAAAGAAAAAAAATATAATAATTAATAAGTACTTATAACAATATGACGAATGAGATGATCCAATTGCTAGTTTGAACAAAGCAATAGCATTTCTTAGCACAACAATTGCCTCTCGTTATCCTACCACCAACAACTAACTCAGGACATCTTCCAATCCAAGAAACCAAGCTACCATCCAGGATGGTAGGGTTACAGTTCAGCAAGTGCAAGGGAGACAGAATCAGAGTTTTACTAGTATAGGGTCTAGGAGCAATGATACAAGCACATGGGTAAAAAAAATGAGGGAAATAATGCAGCAGTTCAAACAAGGGTTATCCGGTGTTACAATTGTTGAGGTGAAGGGCATATGGCAAGCCAATGCACTCAACCAAAAAGGCTAAGGAACTCAGAATGGTTCAAGGAAAATCTGATGTTAGTTCAGGCACATGAATCTAGTTAGGTCTTAGATGAGGAGTAGTTAGCATTCTAACAGCTTTTGGAGTTACAGAAGGCCAAGTTACTCAGACAACAATGCCACATAATGCTGCTTTCAGACTGATGATCTCGATGCTTTCGACTCAGACTATGATAAAGCACCAGGTGCCAAGGCAGTTTTTATGGCCAATCTCTCCAGCTATGATTCAGTTGCTATCTCAGAGGTACCAATATCAAACACTTATAAAGATAATTATGTATTTGATCATTGTGTTCAAGATATGTATTATTCTGAACAACCCGCTTTCAATCCCACGTCAGATATTAAAATTACAAGTGATAGCAATATCATTTCATATGATCAATACTTGAAAGAGACAGAAAGTGTAGTTGTTCAAAATACCACTTCAACTAAACAACAAAATGCTATGCTTATGTCTGTTGTTGATGAGATTACTAATCAAGTAGCTTTAGTTAAGGCAGTGAATCTTAAACATAAGACTGTGAATGAAACCTTAACCGCTGAGCTAGAAAGATATAAGGAACGGATAAAACAATTTGAAGATAGACAAAATGTTGATTTAAATGATCGTGAAAAATACATTGATTCAAAAATGAATGACATGATTCGTAACAGAAATGAAAAGTATGTTGCTTTTGAAAAAGAAAATTAAAACACTGAAATCTAATAAAACGTAAAGGAAAATGAATCTTTAACAACAACCATTAATGTTTTGAAAAAGGAAAATAAAGCAAAAGAAGATGAATATATTGAAAAGATTGTTGCTTTAGAAAAGAAAAAGAAAGCATTGGATAACATTGTTTATAAAGTGGGTTAACCTGTGCAAACGATGCATATTTTAATGAAACCACAAGTTTTTTACAATAATACTCATTAATAAGCTCTTGGTTATCAAAATCCCTTATATCTTAAGAAAGCTCAGCAGATTAAGCCTACATTGTATGATGGTAGTTTGTTAACTAAGAAGCAAGATGTGATGTATGTGGTTGATTCTGAAGAAACATTGATCTTAGCTGAAGAGAGTCGATAAAAAATGGTTGAAAAAGAGATCCAATTTCAAAAGAGA
>BQNB010205366.1:0-10622 GCA_026074375.1 Tanacetum coccineum | reverse complement strand
TCTTTTCACCCTTAGTCCTTGTGGTGTACAAGTTAGGGGGGTTGGCAGTTTTGCCCCCCCACTTGTCACTTTGAGGATATTGCAAAAACAGCCCTTGTCTTCTCTTTTCCTCTTTTCTTCTTTGTATATAAGTTTAGGGATTGACAATTTCAGTCCCTGAACTTATATTTCTTTGACTTTGACCAGTTGACTTTTCTGTTGACTTTTTGACTTGATTGACTTTCTGGCTTCGATTTGGCTTTGTCTTTCACAGTCTTTTCCATTCCGAGTCCGGTTTTGTCGTTTTGGCTTTGTTTTTCGTCCTTTTCTTGGTTATCCGTTCCTGCACAATACAATTAGCAAAACAAGCATATATTTAGCATTTTAAGTCCGTTTTTGGTTATTTTAGCTCGTTTTTAAAGGTAAAAGGTATGTGTAATTAAGCACATACCAAAATCCCCCATACTAAGGTATTGCCGTGTCCTCACGCAATGCTATGAAGTAAGCATTTACGAAAACTAAGAATCTCAATCTCCCTCGACTAATAACTTTGAAAAGTAGCAAAGTGTTCGTCAAGGGAAACTAAAGAATCAAAAGGTTTTTGAGTTAAAAACGGACTTTGGCGCGTTTTTATAACGGATAATTGTGAGCAGAAAACGGAACATGGGATTCGGAATTCGAGATTTTTAAAAGTTAGATTTTGGTTTATAAAATATAACAAATTATATTTTGACGGACGTTTTGATATAAAACGGGACTTGTAACTCCCAATAACGAAGAAACTGGAGTGAAATCGGAATATACACTTTAATAGAAAATAAGTTATTTTTAATATATTAAATCTGACAGATCTATTAATTAAACGATTTGAGCACTTTCGAGTCCGTTTCAGCCTTCCGGCGAAACACGAAAGTTGTTCGTAATGACATTTTACTTTGCCGCGAGGATTGTCAGTTTTAAAATTAAGACATAGCGGGTCAAAACTAAAAGGTCGGTTGATCTATTATTTCAATTAATTATATTTAAGACCATTGTTCGGTCCTAAAAACGAAGAGTCTAAAAATAGTAACTTTTGGTAAATATTCGACATAAGTTATGATTGGACGGAAAATAGTATATATTCATATAATATACTAAGGGTTAAGGTTTAAAGACGCGCAAGTGGATTTCTCATCACATGTATATATGTATGTATACATATTAAAATATGTATGATTTCGTCGTTACGATGTACGCATCGTTGATCGTATTTAATACGTGTATTATAATAGAGCGACATAATTATAGGTCGTGGCCGAGATCGTTGCAGATTCGGTTGTGATTTATTTGGATTATTTGATCGTGGTCTTTGATCAAGGTGAGTTTATAGCTCCCCTGTTTTTACTCGTTTTACATATATTTGGGGTGAGAACATGCTTGTTTGCAAATGCATTTACATGATTGATTACAAATTGGTTTACATACTTATTTGCATAGCTCGCTATGGGATACATTATTTGACTTCATTTTTGGTCACAAATACATACTTTACATTTGAAATGATTACGGATTAGCTTAGGCTGATTGAACTGATAACAACAAATATGTGTAAGCTTCCAATTCAATATCAAATGCATTTGTTAGAAAGTATACAATGTGTCTACAAAGATTAAAAGAGAAAATATACTCCATTACGACGCAAAAGCAATTTATATAAGCAAGCGTCCAAAATGATTTTTGATTTTCCTATAAGGAATTCATTCAATTAGATCAAATTAAAGTTTGTTTATTGAGAACTTTATTAATTGTTTCTAGAAGTTGAATTTGTGAGTCATGCTTAGGCCATTACTTATCCTTCGTAAATATTATAACTCTAATAAATCCTATTTTAGAAAAAAGAAATACTTGTCTCATAAAAATATCAATAAGATATTTATATCCACCTCGAGATAATATCTCGTAAATAATCAACATATTGTTTGTGAATTTTATTTCTTTCACAATTCCAAGTTTTAAAGCACATAAAAAAAAAAAAAAAAAAAAAATAATAAAAAAAAAAAAAAAAAAAAAACATTAGAGCTATATTTCCAGTTTCACACAAAAACCCGATGTATATCCAATAGATTTTACACATTTGATGTGTATGAACTTCCCACGTTCAATAGTTTAGTATTTGCAAGATACTGTGTCTTTTTATGTTGGCCAAACATTTCATTGAGCTCATATTTGGATATTAGTTTGATTTCTGATCCTCATCATGCATAATAGCAAGCAAATACATTGTATGTAGACAAATTATCGACGTCGTTTTGTTTTCGATTCCATATAATCAAGACAAGATAGAATTTTATTGAGATCTAATTAGCTATCTGAGGTTCTATTGAAACTTCATGTCCTAGTGTTCTCTTTATGAGACTATCATGGGTCTTTAGTACCATCGAACAACCATCTTGTTTTCATGCCCATATTTTCATCGAGTATTTTATTTGGAAACAATTTGTCTACCATCTTGAGGCATGTCCCATAATAGTGTCCTTAAGGGACAAACATATAATCAGAGCATGAGTAGCGAACATTTTGTCTGGTTTTTAAATAGATTTATCTATAAAATTCTTCGAGGATCCATAGAATATGATAAATTCATTCGAATTTCAGCTACTTCCTCTCCACTGAAGGAATTATACTTCTTCTATATCTCGTATATGTGCATTTAGGTGGAGTAATTTGCACAAAAAAATTGAAATGGGATATGTTTGGTTAATAACCAAAACTAATTATAAAAGGGAGGATTTATAATAACATATTGGCATGATGCTAATTTTTGTAGTTGTACATATTATAATATTGCCCCATACAACAACACAAGTTTATCACTCATTTTCATTTAATAATTTAGAAGTAATTCATCGCATATTCATGATGAAAATACTTACTCTGGAATGCTAGGCTCGCATTAAGCTATTAATCATGCAAACTTGAGGTTGCGATTTAATGACCATTTAGACGATGCATCGATTTTAAACTCTAAATGGTTCATACAATGGATTTGTATGCCTACATATATCCACGTGTTTTCTTTCCAGAATATTGAGGGATTAAGTCCCCAATCTAGTTGATAGATGAATAAATCAACTTCTTTTGAGAGATAACAACATTAGATTGAAGAATCTTATTCTTCTATAGTTTTCGCATCATTAATGACTCGGGATGGTGTAACCGGTCATGCCAAAAATATTATAATTATTGCTCATAAACTTATGTTATGGCAATGATTAGCTTTTACTAATCTTTATATAATGCATGTCGAGAAAGATACAAAAAAAATATAATGCATCTTTAATATTTTAAAACTTTGTTTTTTCATGACAAATTTTAATAATTTCTATTACAGAGCAAAAAGTGCTAGCAATAATTCTAAACTAATCATATAGTGTAAATATGTTTGACACACTGTATTTTGCATACTCATATTGCATTTTTTGCAAAAATCACATTTTTGTTTTGCTCCCCTTTCTTATCTATTTTGCCATTACTAGTGGTTTTGTCATTGTCATATTAACCTCGACCATATCTTAACATATACACTCACTTGAGGGAATGAAAATTTTATTTATCATTAATTATCACATTCACTTAAGGGAATGAAACTATTCCATCACATTCACTAAGAGGGAATTGGAGATCTATACGTTTATTTACTCATCTTTAAAACTTACCACTTGAGGTTGTAAAACAAGTTCCTTTGAATTAAAACGATAATAATTATTTCACCACGTCCATAAAATCACTATACTACATGATCATCGTTATTGAGTCACATTCAGTTGAGTGAATGGAGCAAATTTAGTAAACGTGCTTTATCGTGTTTCTTAAAACATACCATTGCTTTATTTAAAGAAACTTATATCAAAGCATCGTTCTCGATATATGAGTATATTCGAGGCATTAACCATCTCATCGCATGGTTTCTTTTTATCATTCAGATGCAATCCTCAATATTGCGAAAATGTGCTTGCATTTACAATAATTTCCTGCTTTTGATGGTCAAATCTTTCTTTTAGATTTTGACATACATATAACGGATTTTTTCACCGTTAATATTAACTTTTAATTCAAATCCTACACAAAAAAATTATGAACCGGAACTCGCTTATACTTTTATTTTTATTTATCATCTTGAGGTTCAATATAAATATTAGCGAGATTTAACGAGTCTTTATTCGTTAAGTATTCTCTTAATAGATCATCATGAAAAAGACGATGGGGGGAATACCAGTATTGTGGCACACTCTTGTAAAGAGGCCTTATTTTCAGCTTTGATTGATTATCCCCAAAGTTAGATAGAACTCAGCATGAAAAGTCCAAGGGAGATGGTTTTTTTTCCCGATATGTCAAGAACAACAAAATCAATATTTGAAAGCTTTAAATTTAACATTCTACATAAAAATGACAAAAGTATCATTTAGCAAAGATTGCATATATCACCATATAAGAATTTTTTTCTTCATATATCACAAACATTTTACGAATCTTATTAAGAGATTATACACCACTTAGTCGTACAAAAAATCAATTTCAAATTTAGGTAATTTTAAAACGTTGTGTTTTACGCCATTAACATTTTTATTAAAGGCTAATCATTAAATTTAAACACATACTTTCGATTTTCATCCAACACGTATATAACATAGATTTTTAGATAGATAGTAAAAATATACTATATACACATCCAAACTAAAAATAAATAGATGCATCACATTTTATTAAGGCAACATATCTAATCTTGATTATATTACGATGTTGATATATGTTATTAGTAGTGTTCATGCCTCTTTTTTTCTTCTTAAAATCAATAACCAGAATAAAATGATTAGAAACTTCACTTTATAAAGAAATACAAGTACAAACACAATTGATTCGGAAAAGATAGACAAAAGACGTGCAATATTCATTGTAAATGCATATAGTTTACCATAGCCAAGTAAATAAAAGATTAAAAAATTATGAGTATAATTTTAGCAAATATCATGACATTAGTATGCAAAATAATGTTAGCCAATATCATGTAGAAAACATGCGAAATCATGAATTTAGCAAATCAGCAATGATTAAAAAATAATATTCCACCAGAATAACAATAGATAAAACACAAACATAAAAGAAATAAGATGAAGTCGTGTTATTTGATTCTCTTGAGGGAATCATAATAAAACTTAAAGTTTTTTTCTTTTTTTTTTTTTTTTTTTTTTTAGAAGAATGGAGAATTCTTATTCATGTATATCAATCCAAGAGGTTACAAGTATCAAGTATTTATAGGGAAGATAAATACATGTAAACCCTAACCCCGTTTTGAGATAATGGTTATTAGATTATCTATAAAATTTCTTTCGAGGATCAATAGAATATGATAATTCATTCTTAATTTGCAGCTACTTCAGCTCTTTGTAGAACAAAAGAAAATTTATTGTTCTTTTTTAACTATACGAAAAAAGTTTTAAGAGAATACGATCAAGATAAAAAAAATAATTCTCTTATGTAATCACTATAAAAACATGTTTGTTCTTGTAAATTGCAATAAAGAACAATATAAAAAAAAGTTTTAAAGATAAACAACTTTAAATATTTCTTGCTCTAACATAGTTATGAATATGAAAAAAATGAAATAGATAACCAATACATCAGCTACGTTTCTTAAGATTTGAAGGAGATCCATTATTACTATCAGTTTACTTTAAAGGATATAATATAATATCAATTATATAACAATATAATATCAAGCATATAGCAAGGTGGAAACCAATACATGCAGAATACCATCGCCATATATGCAAAAGTTCTTGTTTTAAATCCAGTTAATTAATTTGTGACATACAAAAAATGTAAAGAACAGAGGAACACAAGAATAAAGAGGAATGCAGAATTCTTATTGCTTGATGATTGGAATCATAGGAGGTTACAATGGGTACTAATAATATAAGGTAGAAGAATACATATCAAACCCATATATCCCAATCGCCCAATAGAGATAAATGTTAATATACATAAGCCCAACAAGTATTTACAACAATATCATATAATATACTAGGGTTAAGGTTAAGACGCGCAAGTGAATTTCTCATCACATGTATATATGTATGCATACATATAAAAATATGTATGATTTCGTGGTAACGATGTACGATCGTTGTCGTATTTATTACTAGATATAAAACGAAGACATAATTATAGGTCTTGGTCGAGATCGTTGCAGATTACAGTTGTGAATTAATTGGATTAACTGATCGTGGTCCTTTTAATCAATTGTGAGTTCATATCCTCGCTTTTCATCTTTGAATGTTTTAATAACCCGCGAAGGGTGAACATGCTTGTCTACAAATCTTATACTTACCGGTTATCTTATAACAATGTGATGATTTTAAGGGATTTTGTGATTTTATAGCCCCATTTTTACTGGTTTAACATAATATTTTGGGGTGAGAACATGCTTGTTTACAAATGCATTTACATGATTGTTTACAAATTGGTTTACATACTTATTTGCATAGCTCGCTATGGGATACATTATTTGACTTTATTTTTGGTCACAAATGCATACTTGACTTTCATTTGAAATGATTACGGATTAGCTTAGGCTGATTGAACTGATAACAACAAAATTACTGCCCGGGTGTTCTTGGAGGGGACACCGGTAACGGGAGTACATATACTTTGTATCACTGCCCAAATTAGGGTACATACAAGTCTACGTCACAGCGTCATGAACTGTAAATCACTTGGAGGGTGAGCGCGAATGTTATGAAATAGATCTATTCGGGTGTGGATCCCTGTTCGGGTGATTAAGCTATCGCCGGTAACGAACATTATAGCGTGATGTCCACGCGAATGATATAAAATAGATCTATTCGGGATTGACAACCCCCGTTCGGGTGACTAGCTATCACTGGGAACGAACGTTATAACATGTCGGATTATAACGTTGGGACTATAGGGCCCCCCGACAAATACATACTTGGAACATTTTGTTCATTAAATTTGTCATGCATTATTTATAAAAATCTTTGGGATAAGATTGGTACATTTTGGTGACATTAAATTAACCATGCATTCTTTATAAAATCTTTGGGATAAGATTGGTACTTTTGGTGACGTAAAATGGGTCGTGCATATTTTATAAACATTTTACAAAGTACTGTGATGACACAGTGGATAAATATATTTGTTGAAACTTACATTCATATTTAAACTAATCTATGAACTCACCAACTTTAATGTTGACACTTTTAAGCATGTTTTTCTCAGGTGAATTAGATGCTTGGATTATTTGATGTGCATTGGAGTCTTTACATTCCAGTTTTTTCATGGTGATGCAATTATGGGACAACTATTATTTTGATTTCAGAAAATCAACGAGATTGTTTTACAAACGACACATTTAGAGGTCGTTCTCTTGTATCTAGCGCTGTGTATTATGAAGTAGCACCCCATGTGGTATTCCGCTGCGTTGTTATATTTTTGGGGGTGTTACACGGCTGAATTTCATGGAGATAGCGACCCGGTAATTGTCACTAACTGGTTAAAGGAGATAGAAGACATCTTTGAAATTAGTGAATGCTCAACTCGACAAAGGGTGAAGTATGCATCCCATTTGCTGAAAGGAGAGGCACGACATTGGTGGGATATGATCAAGATAGCTCGTGGTGATGATGTTGCAAGTGTTATGACATGGGAGGAGTTCGAAGATTTGGTCATGGAAAATTATTGTCCCCAAGGATTGATGGATAAGCTTGAGGAGGAATTCTTAAAACTACAACAGAATGATATGACAGTTCCGAAATACACGGCAAAGTTTAATGAAAAAGCAAGATTTGCGAAATACCAAGTAGCTACTGAGGAAAGAAAAATCAAACGATACATATGGGGTTTAAGATCCGGAATCAGGGGTCCAGTTCAACAAGCACGACCCTTAACCTTTCAAGAAGCTGTGGAACTTGCCTTGATGGTTGAAAAGGAGAACAATCGTCAACTAGAAGAAGGAGGAGACAACAAAAGAAAGAGAGAGAGTCGTGATGATGACATGAAAAAGATCAAAATCAGTGGTGAGAAAACAGAGAATGCAAGCGAGTATAAACCATGTACGATATGCAAAAAGACACACAGAGGGAAATGTTGGCATGAGGATTGTCGTAACTGTGGGAAACCGGGACATGCAACAAAGGACTGTAAAGCTGATTGGGTTTGTTTTAGATGTAAGAAACCTGGACATAAGATTGCTGACTGTCCTGAAAGGAACCCCCATGATACTCAACCACAGAAGACCATGGGAAGAGTTTTTCAATTGACTGCTAAGAATGCTTGAGACACTCGGTATTAGCAAGAAGATATATGTAGGACTTTTTACTATTTCGCATTTTGATGTTTTAAACTCGTTAAGTTTCGTTCAGTTTCGTGAGAACTTATCATCTATGATTGCAAGAGTACTATCGTTATATTTGAATTTCTAATAAAGCATAAGAAATTTAAATGAATATGATGTTATCGCTAGGCATTCACGTCTATATATGTAGACTAAATTTCGCGGACGAAATTTCTTTTAAGGGAGGAGGAATTGTAATACTCGGTTCTTTTTTTTAATTTGTGGCTTCTATAACTTTTAGGACTAAATGTAAATTAGATAAATCCTTAGGGGTGGTTTTTGGATTACCATAAAGTGATATAGATAATGAGGTGATATTCAATTGAAACTTACGTGTTACAAATAGTTGTTTAAATTTGGTTGCTGGACATTTAGAATTAGTCGGGATTTTGCGAGATTTCTGGCCCAAATCACTTTTAAATATCACGAGTTCTCCTACGTATTAGCCACAAGATTAAAACACTCACAAAACCCTAATATCGTGAAGTGGGCCGCAGTACTAGGGAGGTAAAGTTTTAATTTCCAGGTTGTTGGTTCGAGCTCCATTGTCGAGTAAGGTAACATCTTCATTAGAAATAGCATAGTATGATACAGATAGTCGATTGGTCGAGTTTTAATCAAATTAGACAAAATAGTTTCTACTATGGTTGCATGTAATCAGGCATGTTAAGTGTTAAATTATGTTGCTTTATAACTAGATTTAATGAGGTGATAAGAAAATTTGTTTTGGCCTGATTTAGCATGCTGCTTATTTAGTAAACATTACAGGTCATTTATAAGTAACGGATTAGTTAATAATGAAGGCTTAAGAAATTAACAGTAGGGATAAAAAGGCTACTTGGAGATTTAGTTGTTTACTAACCTGCTTTTGTTTAAAATTGTTACTTCGTATAAGAACAGACCTGTGCTACTAGTTAACTAGGAATTTTGAGCCAAATTATACTTGCTTGTTTAATGTTAAAGAGTGAATGGAATGATGGATGAAGAAACAATATGGATAAGATGGGTGTTTCGAGATCGGTTTAGTTACAACGTGATTGTATTTGTTTAACGATAATTATAATTATTAAACCTACTGCTGTGCTATTGGTAATTTGGACTTAGGGGTTATTTGGTGTATAAGATTAAAGAGTAACTAAACTACTAGCTTGACTGGTAAACTTCGGAACAACTATTTTAAGTAAGAATGGAGACGAGTATATGCGTTGGGTGTTCGCTCAATGAAACAAGGAAATAATGAAACCTGATGTTGTTGGTCCTTATTCAAGACCCCATACCCTCATGGCCACTTTAGTTTACTAAGTGGATTATGTATTTTACTATAGAAGTCTTGAAGTATAATAGTATTGATAACCTTAAGTGATTAGGAAAACTAATTAACATGCATGCACCTGTTATGTTAACGTACATGAGGTTTTTTTTAAAATGCTATTTTTAATATTGAGAAGGGATATGATCAGCCCTACACCTGTAAGTTTTAAGTTATATTGAACGCGTAGGCTAGGTAATTGTGGAACTCGGCTAATCAACTAAGACTTTTATGTAACTTGTATAAAATCATAGTAATATTTTATTGTAATTGTAGGACATCTTGCCTAAAACAAGTAAACGTTCATTCCGAGCATTTTTCAGGTGAGTTTTCATGTGCTTTTAATTGGGTTGCACTTTTATCGATAAAGATACTATCATGCAAATTTGTTTAAATGATCATTATTTTGCTACGTGTTTTGATTGTTTGATAATATGTGCAAGTGGTGAAAATTGTTATGGTTATATGTTGAGTTATATAAATGTTGAATTGTGGAAATTGTGAAGTGTGAAATATAAATTGTTGGAACCGTTGAACCGAACGAAAATATGAATTGTTGGAACCGTTAAACCGAACGGGTATATAAATAGTTGGTACCGTTGAACCGAACGGAAAGGTGAATAATTGA
Source organism: Tanacetum coccineum (assembly GCA_026074375.1). NCBI lineage: Eukaryota > Viridiplantae > Streptophyta > Magnoliopsida > Asterales > Asteraceae > Tanacetum > Tanacetum coccineum. Next base: position 314 of record BQNB010205366.1, on the reverse strand, counting down.
TATATGTTGTATCATGAGATAAGTTGAATTATTGGTATAAGTATTGTTGATAAATGAACCGAATAAGAATATGTTTTAAATAAATAGCACTTATGAGTTTTAACAAATTGCGTGATCGTTTTATAATTCATTATTTATGAAAAAGTGTTTACTATTATATAATTCGTTTTGTATGTGAAAACCATGAATTATCACTAGGTCTTTGACTGACCCAAAACTCTTTTAAAATTTTTGCAACCCAGATAAGCTGTTTTAGGAATCAAGAGATTAGTTGGGATCGCCAAAGAGTAGACGCTTCCGCTGATATAAGGTAA
>BQNB010205360.1:0-10623 GCA_026074375.1 Tanacetum coccineum | reverse complement strand
AATGATGCAAGGGATAGATCTAAGCCCGAAAGTACAAATCTTTAACACTTTTAACCACAAACAAAGATCAATCTTGGATTTTCTTTCTTTATTTTTCGAAAAAAAAAAATAAACAATCCGACCCACGAATTCGATCTTGTTTAGCCACAAGAATCATACACAAATCCACTGTAGCTCTGATGCCAATTGTAGGATCCCTTTAACACATACACTTCATATCATACACGGATCTAGATCAAGAAATATAGAAAGAGAGTGAGATGATTTCTTAGAGTGAGATGATTTCTTATAGAGAGAAAGAAGAGAGGGAGTGAGATGGGAGAGAAAATAGAAAAGTGAAATGTTTATTATGAAATCAACTTCTAACTTTTCCTAGGTGGAAAAGTTACTTATATACCCCGACACAATAAATGACGATCATGATATTTGACTAGGACCTGGGTTCGGGTTCTGCTTGGGATTAAACCTGAAACATATACAATATTAGATTAACTATCGAGCCTGATTCCCGATACTTTCCTATTACAACGTTAACTTATTGATTGACCGAGACTTAAATACATAATGAACGAACTTCATGTTCGACTCAATATTTTGAGGCTAACAAAAAGGAAACTTGACATCTCAACGGGAATTTACTCTCGGGCATGGTCTACTTTATGACCATGCAAAGGCTTATGTTTACTTTGCAACACAACCCGTGCTTCCTATATTTCCATAAGTGTACGTGTCAGTGCACTTATGTGTTAAAATAAGAGAAATCTTATTTTTGTTGGTTAAAAGTTGTCTTCATAATGAATTCGTGTTCTCAGTAATCACAAAAAGATTTTCAAAGACAATTCGACCACTCAAACAATGACAACAGCTCTTTAAATAGAAAACGGGTCATTATTTGAGGGGGAGAAATCGTCATCAAATAATCTTTTAAAACGGTCTTTCAAAATAAGTCACGGAATTAACGGATAAAGTTTTTAATAATGACGGATCATAATTTAAGGGGAGTTAATGGATTTTAACTACACAAGCTTTAGATGTCATTTGTTTCAAACTTTATGGACTTATTTGCAATTTAAGACTTAGTTGATTCTCACGGAATAGATTTAAGCTTATTAATTCTTCAAACACGATCTCGAATATGTATGCGTATAAGGTTTTGCTGATTCTGACGTGTCAAAACCAGCAAGGGGGAAGGAGTAGATGTATACTTGATAGTGTCCTTGGCCTTCTTTTGAGGTTAGCTTCTTTTGTCTTTTGAGGTTAGCTTCTTTTGATTTTAGGCCATTTTGAATCTTTCGGGTGCACTATTTCAATCACATGGTGGAAGAGACATCTCGTCATTAGCCAGTATGCATCATTTGAGTCCATAGGGGGAAGTGTTAGGAGTATAATTATTTAAAACGTGAGAAGAATTCTTTCTGATTCAATTAGTGTCTTGCCCAACCGGTCAATCACTAAGCTTATTCTTAAAATGAGTAGAAATATTTGATAAAAGAGGTACACATAGGTATGATGATTCCTTTAAATAGTCAGTATCATGCAGGAAGAAATGTCTACACTTGGGACTTAGTTGACTTAGGTGTTATCATTTCAACTACTTAGAGGGAATAATTGTGACATCCGGGACTTAGTTGACTTTGGTGTTACAATTTATATCATCACTATCATGTAAGGAGAAATACAGACATCCGGGACTTAATTGACTTTGGTGTTGCGGCTTCGAGTTACTTGTGTACTTCGGATATCTGGGCTTTATACATCAAGACTGCTTGATGCGGCTTGCAAGAAAGTTCTGAATCTACTCAAGAAAGGATTACTGGTTTAGGGGGAAGCTAAGACAACTTCATCACCGACATCAACACCAATCACACAAGCTCAAGTTACATATGTATCTGAATCTGTTCTATCCTCGAAGTTTGATGCAAAGACTTTCATAACTTGGAAAGAAAGTTGAAGCAACGCTGAAGAGTGCTTGAACAGAGAAAGATCAGATTGACAACCTCTTGAAAGAAAGAAGGTTAATGAGGAGCTTAGAAAGTTCGTTGGTGGGAGATTGTACGAAGGAGACCTACGGCTGCGTCAAAAGAACCATATGATTCTATCATATGATGTTCTCATCATTCAGGTCAAACCTCGTATATAATAATCTTGTGAATATATAAAGTGTAGACTTAATGGTGATAATAAGGAGTGCTCGAGTACAAAATTTTCAAGAATTTCTTAGTAAATTCAAAATCTTTCAAATTATTGTACTCAGCACTGTCTTATAAACCCTCAAACGTTGAGGGGGAGCAATAATATGTTCCATTCTGCTAGAATATATCATTTTGTCCCCGAACGGTTAATCAATTGATATCCAAAATATCAAGGGATTAACATTTTGGATAAGGGGAGAAAATGTGATTAACCTGGACTTAATGTATATTGACAGAAGTGATCAAATAAAATGGACTCAATGCACTCCACACCTAGCATGTACTACGATTACGATGCACATGTTAAGGGGGAGCTTTTAGTGATGATGAAAAACTCTCAAAGTGTAAATCTTTTGATATTTATATCAAACACTTTGATTGAAATTTTCAATGTTTTTGGAAGGATCGTGATGAAATACCCAAAAGACCGACCATGTTCTTAAATTTATGAAGTTATAAGGCGGTTAGGCTTAGGTATTCAGATCCCATGATCCAGCCAGAACCGGAGGGATCTACCCAGGGATATCCACTAGTTAGTGTAGAAGTCCTTAGGTATGATTAAAAAGGAGAAAAAGTGAGAATAGGGAATAATGCCGACTGAGATGGAGCTAACACTGGAACAAACCCAACAAGGTGTTAGTTATGAAGTCTCGGTAAGCATTGAAGGGGTTGAAGAATGAAAAAGAAATGTAAGGATAAAGGGTGAAAATAAAGAAGCCCTCCATACACTTAGGCAGAAACCGGGTCAATACATATGCTGTCAGAAACACTCAGGTGTTGTCTGACATTGAAGACAGTCATGGACCCAGTGACGCTATGCACAACCCCCTCCCAGCTACTCAAAGTCAGAAAGACTTTGTTTCAAAACTCACGGAGATACACTCATTTCTATTGACTTTCTCACTCCGAGTTAGTTGATATTGAAAAGGTGGCACTCAGCTCCAGCCTCCGATCACTAAAATCAAAGTGCACTATTGAGTCTAGAGCCAAAAGAGATCATCCATAAATCTCATTAGGACACTTGTCAAATTATTCTTGCTAAGTCACACAATGTGAATTACAAGATACATCTTAAGAGTCCTTCGCATTATCCTTGTGATTTTGCCAGAACATCAGAGTGAATTCATTCACAATGAAGATGGAAATCCTGCTTGAGTCAACATCAAACAAGCTCATGGTAGGTAACTTGTGCGATTCTTTATGAATCAAACTTGTGACAACTGGAAAGAAACGATGGTGCGATTCTATAAGAATCAAACTTGTTCCAGGAAATGGATCAACGGTTGTTAGTGAATTTTTGAAATGATAAACACTCTCGGTGTGTCACAAAAACAATTTTGTAAGTGATACACCGATTGATTTTCAAATCAATTTTCTATATCAATCGGTGAGATAGTAACTCACTGGTTCACTCTTATCGTGTTGTCTGCTTTGAGACGTTCCGATAATGAGAACATGTTGAGTACGATGAATCTAATACTTATGTGTTAGAAAGATTCAATACTACAGCTGGAAATCCTGTCAAGAAGATTCTTCTTAAATTGAATCTATCTGATCACAGGTCGATCCTCACGGATTTGAAGGTTATCCAACCAAACACGGGTGAATGACAAAGCCATGTTTGTCCCCCAGATTTATTGCTAACTATTTTATTTCAGGAATATATAAAGAGGGACATGGAGGTACCTGATTCTAGCTGACTCACAGATTCATAGCCATATACTCATACCCGACCGACAAATATAAAGACATCATGAAAGCTCAAGTACATGTTTCAAGACTTCCGCTACTCTGATACCGTACGTCTTTCTTGAAGTGACGAAGAATTAAAGTTAAAGAATTTCAAATAAGTTTCCGTCACTCTGATACCGAACGTCTTTCTCGAAGTGACGAAGTGTTAAAGTTAAAGAATTTCATGAAAGATGAACCAATAAAGCTTTTTCAAATCAACAAATCAAGAAAGGTAAGAGCATGTCAGTCTAGAAGTCACAAGTTCACAAGATGGCAAAGTTAACAAGATGGCGAAACGAGATTATGCTTGGTTGATGATCTCAAGATGCTCAAGATCACAATGTCAAATACAAGTTCAAGGAACAAGCTCAATCCAGAAATCAATGATCACTACAACATATTCACAAGAGAAAGTCAAAAGGACGAGCTAAAGACTAAAAGACAAAGCATAGTATGCTAGGCTTAAAGTTTTGTAAAATGGAGTGACCTCCCTTAGGGGGAGATTGTTGGAAACACAAAAAGTGTCGGTCACTTCCAAGTTGTAACAGGTCTTAGCTCGTAGTTAGTGTAATGATTAGATTAGTAATCTAGTCCGGCCCAAGGCCCATGGGAAGCACATCATAGCCCATGGCCGGCCTATAGGTACTATATAAGCCCCTCTCCTAGCCTTGGAGAGGGTTGGTTGTTCCATTTTTCCATATTTCATTTTAATACAATTCATCCATTTCCATCCAATCTCTCTCTAACATCACAACCCACATCTCACTATTGTTCTTGGTTTGATCATAAGAAGATTACTAGTATTCTACACAAATACCATTACATTATTGCGAAGTGAAGTAGCTTCACTTGAGGTTAAAGGGTCCTTAGATGCTAATGAAGATATTGGTGTTGATGAGGTTAATAGCGTGATAGATGGTGCTTTCGTTATTGGTGAGAGTAATGTGGAAAGTATGGAAGTTCGTAGCAAGTTTGGCGAATTTTTAGAAAATAAGAAAAGTATGGAAGAGGTTGTTGTGGGTGGTGGTAAAGTGCTTGGGGTTGACGAGGATGAGTCGAATAGAGTGATATTGGTACTTAAGGATGGAGGTGGTGAATTTTATGACAGTTTAGATGAAATAAATCAAGTTATTAACGATGAGTTTGTGATTAGGGTGTTGGAGGGTAGAGATGTTTTTGGCAAAGTGTTTAGTGTTACGCCCTGGGCAGCGAAAGGCAGAAGAAGAGTGTTGTGTTATGTCCAAGGCAGCAGAAGGCGGAGGAGGAAAAAGAGTATTGGCTATAGCGGTGGAAGACGAGACTGTGCTCTTTTAGGAGCCTCAGTATTTCCCCTCTTCAATCCTGGTCTCGGTTCTTTTGCTCATAAAAGAATATGGGATCCCAGAATCAAGATTGTTTTTAGACAACACCTTGAGGGCAAGGTGGTTTTAAAGGAGTGAAAAATGTTACGACCAGGTTACCGAGGGACGGGCGACCCAAGAGGAACAAGTCCAAGCCCGCATGGCAAGAGGATCATTTCATGTGAATCTATCCTTAATATAATGTCATTGTTTTAGTAAAGTCATTAAGAGGGTGTTTCTTTTTTTTCCTGTTTGGAGATGGTTTCTTTTCATATTAATATTACTATTAGGAGAAAGAATTGTTGTAACATGTATGTGTTTCTTTTTTCCTGTTGAATCACCATCTTGAAAAACCTAAATGTCTTATTTACCCTTTGTCTTAAAATCAATATATACTTTTTGTTTTATAATTGGTCAAGATCAATAGCATAACATTTTTAACGAATCAAAAATTCTATTTGCAAGACCATAGATCGCAGAAAAAAAGGAACCCATATAATCAAATCAATTTCATGTAAATACATGTGCAACAATTCATAATAAGATCAAACAAAAGCAAAACCCAAATTACATTTTAGTTGCTACAAACTTCCAAAAACACAAGATGAGCAATATCCTTAACAGATCCATTTCATATCATATAATGTGGTTGTTAGCTAGACCATCGAAATGGTTGTTAGACAATCAGAAATAAAGAACTCAAAGGAGAAAAAAACCTCTAATTTATATGTAGATTTCTACACATACAAAGATAAGTAACGAAGTCGACATGGAAGAAAATTTGTCAAGTTAATCAAAGATACAGAAAGGACAAATTAATAGCAGAGACAGGGAGTATGGTGGCATATCGAAGTGGGGATAATGGTGAAGCTATATTGGCTGTGATGGGGAGGTAGGTATGGAGAAGAAAAGTGAAGAGATAAAGGAGGATATTTTGGGTATTTGTGTGGGATCAACTATCCTGGATACAAACAACCACAATATTAGCCCCTCTTTACATCTAGGATTTATTTATGCATCAGGAAAAAAGAAACAAGTTTTTTTTCTACATGAGTTAAGGAAGTTTCCCATCTAGACTATTAAGCAAAAAAGAAACACCCCCTAAAGTCTTTATGTTTATCTAGGAAAGTCATTAATTACGTGTTTGACTAGAAAAATCTTTGTGTTTATCTTTTGTTGCAAGTTAGGGTTATTCGGCTATAAATACCGAATGGTTTTCATCAATAGAATCAATCAAGTTAAAAGATCAATTATCTTCTCTACTTTTCTTAAAGAGCTCGCACACGCTAAAAGTGGTGCAAATCTATCCATTTTTCTTATTCTATTTTCTGACGGAGCTAGCACACGCTTGAAGTGGTCCCTATCCCGATACAACCCCAAACAGGGTCGTATCAATAATAGTGTTGTAATATTCCCAGAAACTGGGATGGCACATCAAAAGAGTGAATAATACTTGTCATCTTAGGCTTATGTAGTTGTCAAAAGGGTAAAAGCTATAGATTACCAACGTATTTGTGTTTTTGTCCCGGATTGAACCATTTACTTTTTTATTATCGTATTTACCAACTATCTTTCAAAATTTGTTTTATTGTTAACAATATGGTAACCTATAACCGGTTTAATAGGTAAAACTCTTTTACACGTCATATATATTTATTTTGCATTTTCTATGTGGCAAAAATATTGCTTATGTGTACATATCCAAACTTACACCCTCAAATTAAATATCAAAACACATCTCTTTTATAACACACAAACTCCTCTCTCTAACATACTCCTAACAACAATTTGAGCTCCGACGACCTCGGCCCACCACCGCCGCTGAGCTCTGACGACTTCATAACAACCGAAACCTGTCAATTACCACCACCCATCACCACCTCTACATTTGAAAACTAACAGCTACTAGATCTACCAGATCTTGATGCGACATCGGATCTGCCACGTACTACCACCATCACCATTACAACTTTATTAGTTAATCGGCTTCAATAGAGTTAAAGGTGATTTGCGTAGGAACTTACTTGGTACCAGCTACATGAGTCGTGACATGAGTTTTATCTTTGGGGTAGAGACGAGCCGTGCTAAAATCGGCAATCTTGGGTCTCTATTTTTGGTCTAATAAGATATTACTGGCTTTTATGTCTCTATAAATGATGCGATCATGTGAATCTTCATGAAGATAAAGCAAGCCTTGTGCAACACCAACAATTATTGAATATCTTTGCTTCCAGTCAAGTACATGCCGCTTTTCAGATTCTGAATATATAAAAGACAACATTTAATAGCTACTAATTTACTCCCTCCATTGCAAAATAATGCAACAATTTTCTTTTTGAAAGTTTAACCCAAAAGACCTTTTTGTCTGTAACTCTTTACAAAATATGAGTTGTTGTTGTTGTTGGATGTAAAAATGTTTAAGGAAAAAAATGTTTAAAGCTTTGACTTTTTTAATCTTCTTGTTGTTGTTTGATGGTGATGATGGCGGTATGGTGATGATAAAAAAGGGCAGTGACAAATACGAATGATAAAAAAGGGTAATGACATATACGGGTTAGGGTTAGTTGGTAGTACAAATACGAGTAATGGTTTCGGATATAAAAAATGGGTTAAAATGTCCACGTAGAAGGTATAAAAAAATGGGTTAAATTGTCCACGTGGAAGAAATTGTCCACATAGTGGTGACGTTGCCTCTATCCGGTCATATGGTTATAATTGAAACATGCCAACAAGTTACATGGTTAAATACGATAATAAAAAAGTAAATGGTTCAATTCGGAACAAAAACATAAGTATGTTGGTAATCTATAGCTTTTACCTTTGTCAAAAATAAAAGTATAGAGTTGGTACTTGGTAGGCCTACAATTTGTAAACCATTTCCATAAGTTAAAATATGTCATGTTATGATGTCAGTTCACTTTGCAACATATGAAGGGGCATCATCATACACGTATAGTTTTTAATGTCTATTCATATATTTTATCATTTATAAAAAAAGTTTATCTATGATCACTTAAATGGTTGTATTCTATATTTCTATCTATACCACATATATTTTATCATTTTGGCTTTCTAAAATTAGAAAGATTGAATTTTCAAGGTACAATAATCTATGCATAGTGTACAAACATTGATAATTAAAATTGACAATTACAATCATTTATGTATAGTGTACAAACATAATTAATTAAAACTTAACAATTACAAACATAATTAATATAATTAACACTCCTAATTAAAATACCCCATTACAAACATAATTAATATAATTAATACACATAATTAAAATACCCCCATTACATAAATGTACAAACATATCTACACATTTTACAACCATGAAAAGCATATATGCATATTACAAACATAGTTAATATAAGGGTTTTGCTAAACTTTCCTAATTAACAAGAAAATGCATTGAATACACATTAAATGAACTTATAAATTACTATGTTAATGAGTATTTAATGCATTTTCTGGTTAATTAGGAAAGTTTGTGTATATTAAATACACTTTAACCTCTGCCCGGTGGGCAGAGTTTAGCAAAATCCAATATTATATTTAACACTCCTAATTAAAATACCCCCATTACATAAATGTACAAACATATCAACACATTTTACATCCATGAAAAGCTTCTATGCATATTACAAATATAATTAATATAATTAATACTCCTAATTAAAATACCCCATTACATAAATGTACAATCATATTTACACATTTTACAACCATTAAATACGTCATTTTACAATCATGCGTACATGTCTTCTTACTACTTTTTTTCTTATCCTTGCTCAAAGTTGGGTGCGTGATTATACTTATACGCAATATTGATCCCTCAAATGGATTATGCAATAGGACGAGAGTGATATGCAAATCTTTAGATACGAACATGATCGACGCATAGATAGTTGTCGGCCAACACGCTGGAAAGAGAGTCTTTGTGCCTAGAATTCTGCTATGTCCATCCAATAGTGACATGTTCTCGTTTAAGTTGAAAAGAAATCAGTTCCCTGTCTGCCTTAGCTTTGCCATTGTTGAGATTCCTGATTTGATAAGACAAAGTGAATAAAAGAATGAAACAAAAGGACTTAAAACGCAAAGCTAGTATTCTTCAAAAGATGGAAGATTTTGAAGATTTTAGAAGATCTCCGTAAGAAGATAAAGATAAAGAAGATAATATTCTATGTTAGGAAGATATTATTTGTTCTTATCCTTTATTATTTGTTCTTATCCTTTGTAAGTCTTGGACTCCTTATGTTATAAATGGAGGTTCCAGGCATGTAGTTTTGTATGCACAGAAAATGTAGTCGACTAAAGGTGTGTGTGTTCTAGGTATGTGGTTCATTGTAAACGCCTAGAATGAGTGTTGTAGGCCCGAGATCAATGTTTCATTGATCCTGTTACTAGTTAGAATAACTGTTCTAGAATTGATCATCTAGAATTGAGGCGAATAATGAATAATATGAATGAAAAACCTTGTTGAAATAACTTTGTTCATTATGTTATTTCCGTTATGCATTATTCTATGCTCAATGTTATTAATCCTAGATAAAGATCTAAACAATCTGAGCTTACAACGATTCTTTAGACTTCACAATTCGTATCACATTTTAGTGTCATCTTCACTAAAAAGATGGACTTAGATATGACTAGTGTGATTAGGCTGAAGAAGGACCTACAAACTTTGCACTTATGGCATATACATCTTCAAGTTCTTCAAGCTCAGATTCTGAGGTATCTACTTGTTCTAAAGCATGTTTAAAATCTTATAAAACTCTCAAAGAACATTATGATAATCTAAAAAAAGATTTTAATAAGTCTCAATTAAATGTAGGTGCTTATAAAGTAGGTCTAGAATCTGTAGAGGCTAGACTAGATATGTATAAAAATAATGAGGTTGTTATTGAAGAAGACATAAAGATTTTAAAACTTGATATTAAGTTAAGAGATAATGCACTAACAGAGCTTAGAAAGAAATTTGAAAAAGCTGAAAAGGAAAAAGATGATTTAAAACTTACCTTAGAAAAGTTTAGAAATTCATCTAAAAATTTAAGCAAATTGTTAGAGATTCAAGTAAGTGATAAGTTTAAGACTGGTGTGGGGTTTGATAGTTAAGTGGTTGATAGTCAATTATTTGATAGTCAGGAAAATGATAGGTACAAAACAAGTGAAGGGTATCATGCTATTCCCCTTCCCTATACTAGGAACTTCATGCTCCCTAAATATGATTTGGTACTTGCTGATGAGGAAGAATATGTTTTTAGTGAGTCAGTAACTAGTATACCTGATGTTGCAACAAGTAAAGCTAAGACTAGTGTTTCAAAACCTAAGTCTGTTGGTGAACCTCTTATTGAAGA
>BQNB010205358.1:0-10623 GCA_026074375.1 Tanacetum coccineum | reverse complement strand
TGTTTAAGTATAAATTGTGTTAGTTATAAATTGTGTTAATTTTCTTTTAAGTATAAGTATAAGTTGTTAATTATTAATTGTGTTTTTTTTAAACAGTGGACAGTAGCCGAGACGAGCCGAGAGCCGAGAACGAGCCGAGAGCCGAGAACGAGCCGAGGGGCGAGAACGAGCCGAGTCGAAAGCCGAAGGTATGTTGTAACTTTTTTTTATCCTTTTGGTATCCCCGGGGACATGTCGTCGGGGAATGTTTATAGTTATTAGTTTGTGTAAAATGCAAATCCAAACACTCCTTGACACTGTAAAATGCAAATCCAAACACTCCTTGACAGCTTATTTGATATAAATGTATGTTTTTTATTTGATATAAAAGGATATGCGTTTGGTATTTGTTTTATTGAACCCTTTAGGAATGTTTTAGGATTTTAGTGATTAAATTCGGAAAATCCCCGTCTGAATTTAATCATCCTATAGAAAACCCGTCCGAAATTAATTTATTAGAAATTAATTTCGGAAAGTCCCCTGTTTGGGACTGCTTTTTGAATGTTTTGTCTCATTTAGGATATGAATGCGTATAATTGGTTTACTATTTGAGATGATTTCGACAGTGTTTCTCCTTTACTCCTACGAATATGTCTTTGAACACATATTTGGGGAGTTGAGGGGAAATGCTGCCGAAATTTTCTCAAATAGTAAATCGGTCATATGCATTCATATATGAGATGAATCATTCAAAGAGTGGGTTAGGATTGCCTTCCATAGTTGCACTAGGTGAACAAAACATCTCCTATTTCTCGTATGAATGTACAGATGTCAGCAGATGTTGCATGGGGTCATGGCGGTGACGGTGGCGGTGATGATCGTCCCCCTCCACACCAGATACCCACCGGTTGTGGGGGTTGCTTGGGCAACCGATGTAAGAATTTCTGGATTATTGTAATACAAGCATAAACTTGATACATTGAATTTGCTTGCCTTGAATTTTTATGACTTTATCACTCACTTGAATTTGTAGGTAAGGGCACCCAAAAACCCAATTTAGGTGGCAGGAGAACGGGCAGGCAACATACCCGCCATCTATCCTACACCACCGCCAGTAATAGATATACACAGACAACCCTCAGTGAGTGAACATGACAGCGTGCCTTAATGATCTTAACTATATTCCTTGAATAATGAACAAAATGAGCCAACTTCAAGGAGATATATGTGAGACAAGTAACGACTGACTACAAGCTAAACGTAACGAGTTCGAAGAGTTTTATGATAGTGCCAACGAGGAGCTGTACCCGGTTGTGACTATGTGACCTTCCCCCTTTGATTAGGAATTATGGCAAAGTTTACCTATTTTAAGGTTAAAGGTAAATTAACTGATTCTATATTTAATGAAATGCTAGAGTTTTTCTAAAATGTATTTCCCACCGCTAAAGGATACAAGCTCCCACCGTCATACTATGCAATAAAGAAGACATTTAAAACGATCGGGTTAGGGTTACAAGTCGATACTGCTTGTGTAAAACGATTGCTTTTGTTTCGGGCGACGGTTAACAAAGATGTGCATTTCTGTCGGTGTGTAACACGGGTAGATGGAAAGACTAGTAAACACTCGGGGAAGATAGTTTCCTAAGAAGGTTGTTGCGTTACTTTTTCGATCATTCATAGAATACAACGTTTGTACATGTCTAGTCACACTGACAAGGAAATGAATTGGCATTGCCTCTGGAAAGTGTTCGGAGCCCGGTACGATGCTATACACGGTTGATGGTAAAGCATCGAAGGACTTTGACACCAGTATTCGGATTTTGCTGCAGAACCAAGATATTTGTTCGATTAGGGTTGGTGCTGATGGTTTTAATCGTTCGGCAACCTTAGTCAGTACTTATAGTTTGTTGGCGATGATTTGACAACATAACAATATGCCTCCGTGGTTATGTATGATAAGACGGAGTTCTTTCATGTGACGTTGTTTAATTCATGCCCTAAAGCCCAAGGCAAGGACATTGATATTTACTTGAGGCCGTTGATTGATGAACTAAAGGATTTATGGGCAAAGCCAGGTGTCGAGACTATAGACGTTGCTTCCAGGCCTTATTGTTCATTATGAGAGAGATGGTTTTATGTACCTCAGTGATTTTCCTGGCTCGATGTAGTTTGTCTGGGTGGAGTGGGCAAGGTTACAGGGCATTCATCTACATGTAATGAGACAACTCCATCTGTGAGTGTGTTAGGCTTAACAGCTCGTATGTTGGGCACAGAAGTTTCGTTATAAGAAGCCCCTTAAATGAGGAGGTCACTGTATTCTATGGTGAAACCCGAATACATGATCATCATAGAGAATTTAACCGGATGAATTCATGACTCAACTTGCTAGAGTGCCAAGCGTGTGAAGGTAAACATCGAGGTTTGGACTGGTGTGTGAAGATTAAACGCAATGTTCTTGTCGAGCTGAAACTGGACTAAACGATCTATTTTTTACGAGCTTGAGTATGGTCTTTTTTACTAAAACACAATTTTGATGTCATGATTATGAAAGAAATGTGTGGAGAGTATCTTGAACACTTTGTTAATGAATGAAAATCTGAAGACACGCCATGGCAAGACTAAAGACTTGAAAAGTTGTGGCATTTCGATGTGGCTTGTGGCTCGGCCAAAAACAAAAAAGGGAAGTGCTCTGAAGCCTCAGGATGCGTATTCTTTCAAACAGAGGACAGAATAAAAAGTTTTGTCAGTTCATCAAAGAGTTAAACTACCAGTAGGGTTCGGATCCTACTTCAAGCTAAGTCACCGATAATGCTACCAATATAAGGGCCTGACGTCTCATCGACTGTCATATATGATGATAACGTTTACTTCCTTACGGATTCAGCACCTACTGCCCCCAGACTTGCAAAACACTAATCGAGCTATGTTTATTCTTTAGCAAATAATCTTATATTTTTTTTTTGCCTCTCAAAATTTGATGGTGGATGACAGTTGAAAAGCTCAGATTAAGGTAGTCGATATTTTGTGCAATCTCGAGCTCAGATATCCTCCTGCTTTCTATTGACATTATGATTCATTGGTTATCCATTTTACCTCCGGTGGAGTATACATTGAAAGATATATGTAATAAGCTAAAATTATGTACGAAATAAAGCTAAGCCGGAAGGTTGATTGCGGAGGGTTATGTTGCTGAAGGAAGCTTTTGACTTTTAGTCTTATTATTTCGGGATGTTCTCCACGAAATTTAATCGTCACGACCGTACTGGGTCTGCCCTCCTCCAAGTTGTCAGTTTCAGGTGTTCAAATCATAGGTAAATCAGATTGGTTTACGGTCGGTTATTCGTATTGATCACCAAGAATTGAAGAAAAGTGATATGGATTACTCACAACAGTCCTGACATAGCCCGTACGGGCCAAGTTCAAGAGGTTCGTGCTTTTATTTTGAGACTTCTTTTTCTTAACTTATCTTTACGGAGACTGTTTCCTAACTCCAGATAACATTTTTCAGTGAATTCCTGACAACGACATCGAAAAGAAGCATTCCCCGGCTGGTTTGGGAAGCAGGTAAACTTAGAATATTGTGTGTATTTTTTTTAAGGTAAATAATAACGACATAATATTAGTTGTTCTCTATCTGGTCTTTCTTTTCATAGTTCCGTAACGTCACGTAGACAATGACCCAGGTGTTGCGAAGCAGCGAGTTTAATTCGCTTTGGCATTGATGGACCATCACAAACTCAAAATCTCAGTACAACTCTTGCTGTCAGTCAAACGTGTGGGTTTGCCGTGCCACAGCCTCGATGAACGTTCGCACAAACACAAAACAGCGGCATTTGTTCGGTCTGGTCCGGATGTGATATGTATTATGGTCAGCTTGAACAAATCTTGTACGTTTTCGTATTTGTCGTTCAAAACTGTGGTTTTTTGAGTTTAAGTGGTTCGACAACTAGCAACAAAGGGACGTTATGAAAAATCTTGTCATTAGATACAACATAAACACAAATCAACGGCTAATGGTGAGGCGTTTTAAAAATGATCAATATTTCTCGCAAACACAGTCAAACAATTGCTTTCTACTTGAAGATATGTCCAGCGACCATCGGTTCGGAGTCGTCGAACTATGTTAGTCATATTAAAGTTTTGATACGGGGTGTTCAATTGTGGTAGAGGACGACCCTGATGTTATACATGTCGACAACTCATCTGATCTCGCACTTTCTACAAGTTTGATGACTTGGAAATTGCGCCTTGCATATGTGGTCATTCAAATAGATGTTGACGCACCACCAGATATCATTGATGTTGATGAAGACGATGATATTATTGATGATGAAGACGTCCTTCCTCATGATTTAGCAGATTCTGATGATGAAGACCTCGTCAACCTTGATATTGATGAGGCGTAAATGGTCTTTATTGGTTATTTAGTGAAGAAGTAGACTTGATCTTAAGTTGTAAATTGTAAAAGGGACACTTTTATATTTGAATGAATGAATGAAATTGTCGTGGATGATTTTAATGTGTATAAAATTTTATTTTGGATGTGTATGTATTTGGATGTTGTGCATGCTTTTATTACTTTTGTTTCATGAATTTCTATATGTTATCCTAATGCTACTTGTACAGATGTCAGCGGATGTTGCACGGGGTCATGGCGGTGACGGTGGCGGTGATGATCGTCCCCCTTCACACCACATACCCACCGGTTGTGGGGGTTGCTTGGGCAACCGAGGTAAGAATTTCTGGATTATTGTAATACAAGCATAAACTTCAGTAATGAAATTTGCTTGCCTTGATTTTTATGACTTTTATCACTCACTTGATTTTTGCAGGTTAAGGGCTCCCGAAACCCAATTTTGGGTGGCCGGAGAGCGGGCAGGCAGCATACCGCCAGGAGACCCGGACCTCGGGTTAAAGGCCTCACGATTAAAAGTGGGCCCGTCATGTCAGGTTTGAGTTTGGGACAGAAATACCCTGTGCTCTGGGTGAGCATGCGGCTTCTTGGGCCACTACCTTGGGGAGATCGTTCGGGAGATGCCGTTGCACTACCCTTCCTGGCGCCAAGTGCCGCCGGAGCAGAAGGCGGGGGTCATGGCTCGGATTGGGGTAACTTATTTCATTATCATTTTATGTTTATTTCATTATCGTGTTCATTTATTTAATTGTGTATATTTATTAAATTCGTTCTATTTATTTATATCATATTAAATAAAATAAACATAATTTAGATAAAATATATAAATTATATCTCTAACTCTGTCTTTGTTGTATATGATTGCAGACCCAGTTTGACATGCGTCCCCACATGGAATCCGATCGCTGGCCACTTATCTATGCGGCCATCCAGCAGCATCTACAAAAGATTTACAATGGCAAGAAGGCTGCTCTTAAGGAAAAGCATTGGATTCCTGACTCGGACGGGACTTACGACCTGGAGCGCATCAGACTATCACGTCCTTCGCACATTTCTGAGGTCAATTGGGATGCGCAGATTGGGTTCTGGAATGATCCCAAGAACCGTGCCCGGGCTGCCCAAAATAAACAAAATCGGGCAAAAAGCAAGGTCGTATGCCGACAGGGATCCCGGTCTATTGCCGCCCTTCGAGATATGCATGTAATAAACATTATAATTATTTTACACATATATAATTAACGCTTTGGTGTGTTGTGATTTTTCATTTTTAATTTGTTTCATCTTATATACGTGTGTATGTGCAGATGGAGAGCTCAGCTACTAGAGAGTACCCGTCGCTGATCCATACATTCTTTTTGACACATACTGTTAACGGCGTATTCTTGAACCCGGAGGACAAAGCTCTATATGTAAGTTCTGTTTCAAAACACGCACTTTAATGATTTGTCGAGAAATAATGTAGTAACCCGACTAATATATTAACTATCTTCTGTTTTTGTGATTACATAGGATGAGATGCTGAGGCTACAAGGTCTAGGCTCCAACACCGAGACGGGTGTGCCCTACACGAGGATGAGATAATGGCCATCGTTCGCGGGGGCAAGCAGCGAGATGGTTGTTCTTGTAAGTCAATCCAGACCTAAAAGTCAAAGGGGTAAAATAGTTATCTAAAAATCCGAAAATTCTCGGATGTTACAGTTAAGCTCAAAAAGAGAGAGAAGGTGCTAACGCGTCAGGTGAACATGTTCATGAAGTTATTTAGGAGTGACGTCAAGTTTTCCCAGATGCTTACGCAGCTTGAGTCACAGCCTGAGATAGGTGGTGGCAGCGGGAGTGGCGGGCGCGGGGATGATGAGCAAGGAGATAATGAGGATGACGGCGAGGACGGGGAGGATGAGGACGATAGTTAAGAGATGTTGGGTAAGTATATATATGCTATTTTGTGTCTTAAGTGTATATTGGCGACCTTTATGTGAATATTTGTTTCCCCGTACATTTAGAACTTGTTATCTTGGTGAATGTTGACTTGTATCTTGCGGATAATGCAAGTTTTGTGACTTCGTCACCTATTTGTTATGCTATATTGTGTTTATTCGGATTTTAGACGTATTTAGCTTTATTATATCAAATGCGTTGATCGTATTGTGTTTTGGATACAAGTTGTAATGTATTTGCGTAAATTATATATTGGTTTACACAGGTTTGAGTATTGGTAGATTTTTTCCGGAAAAAATCTGGAAAAAATCTGGATATAGCCTGCTGTGCAGGCAGTCCCAAAAAAAATTGCAGACTTATTCCGGGCTACATGTCGCCCGGGAAAATAGTGCCAAGGGGTATCCCGGGTGACATGTCGCCAGGGAAAAATGTCACAAGCCGACAAAATTGCATTTATATTTGAAAATTAAAATTATTTAAAACAATTATCCCGGGCGACATGTCGCCCGGGAAAACCCTCCACGGTGGCACTTAATTGTTTGACTGAAACCACGTGGGCCCGGCGTTGTCGCCCGGGTAAGTCGCTCGGGAACGTATCCCCTTTGAGCTTTTCCGTCCGACTTATCCCGGGCGACATGTCACCCGGGAAACATATCCCCAGCGACAAGTCGCCCGGGATACCCTGGTTTTGTCGCTGGAGAAAATGGCAACTGTTGTAGTGAGTGTTTTTTTGTTTACATATGTAATACTTAAATGACCAATTATGTAATATAGGTAAAGGGTAAAATGGTCATGGAACCCCATAAAAGACAAAAAAAATGCACTTGTTTGACCCGAAAAGACAAAATTTGAAGTTTGGAGTTAAAAAAAGATATTTCAAGGTCAACCGTACAGGTTTTTACCCCCAAAATTGCCTATTTTGATTCATTATCTGGTACATTTAAAATCATGCCAATATAATGCATAAACATCACCAAAAATCAAGTTTTCTGATTCATTAAGCACAGGAATAAGCGCATACTTCCAGTTCTAATTTAGTTCAGCATAATGCTAACTGTAGGAGACTACCATCTCTTCAATTACAACTAATGCCTTTCTGTACATCCTCTCTTGTAAGTCGAATAAAAAAAACTTTACTGTAGTAAAATAAGGGTGAGGGACCAAACGTGCAACCAAGAATAATAGTAAAAAGACGATTATGCCCTTTAATAGAAACACTACGTGGCAAGGATAACGACGGAGATAACCGTCGTTACCCATAACGGAGTGCCAGGGACCAAACGGGTAACTACAGTGTCAAATAGGGACCCCGTATGAGAGTCCCCGTTATCTAAGGACCAAACGGGCAAACAGGGTGGAAACTTTGGGGACGAACAGTGTAATTTACCCTAGAAAATATATCTAAATAAGAAGATTCTTAAACAAAATCAATATGGTTTTGCTATCAAAGATATTTACTTTTTCATTCAATCTAATTACTTTCTCCGTTTTATATTTATTGTCTACGTTTAATTTCTAGGTTGTCCCAAATTAATTATACATTTTCAAAAATAGATAGAGAATTATTTTAATTTTACCATATTACATTCACTTGAGGTTATTGTTGCAAACTTTAAAAAAATTATAAATTAATTGATTAAGAGTAAAATTATCATTTTGCAAAAAGTAATTATAAAAAACTGTAATTAATGTGTTTTTTTTAAATGATGGATTTTTTGTTGAGTGACTAAATTTTGAGATGAAGAATACTATTATTGGATGTCATTTATTTGTTTTAAAATTAAATAACTTCAATTTATCAATATATAAAAAAGATGTTTGTTGATAAATGGTCAACAAAACAAGATGTTATTCAATTAAGGACAATTATAGAATAAGAGTATCCATTAATTAATTCTGCACTTGCCTTTTATGTAAGGAAGTGAATGGGACAAATCAAGCTTCCAAGAAGCAGTGAGGAGGCTTCTTGATGACTTGGCACGATGACATTTTTGACACTTGTGATGATGATAGTTATTGACTTATTGTTTTGGACAACTTTAGAAAACCTAACAAGATATACGTACTTCATACTTAGCATATTTACTTACTTGTAAACAAGTGAATTATGCATATAAAGTATATCTAGTTGATTTACCTTTTATGAGTTTTTATGTTGTTTGTGCAATATATTAGATAACCGGCTTATCTGTGTGATTGGGTTTGTTTAGTTTGATGGATTGTAACGATGGAAGAATAGAACGAACACGGTAATTGAATGAGTCAATTTTGTTTTGTTTGGTTGTTATGTCCCGATGGAATGAATATTTTCACATGTTGTTTGATGTGTTGTAATGAACATTGGATATGGATAAGATAAGCGAGATGTTAGGTGTTCGGGTTTCGCTGCGGAGCAATTTTTTATCTTGTTTTGGACATGTTGGTTTTCGCAAATGTGTTTACGTTTGTGTTTTTTACTTGTCTATGTGTTCATTGGCTTTTAATTTCCGAACGTTGGGACTTTTGATATGTTTTGCGGAAATAGTGATGTCAAAAAGAATTAGTATGTACAAAAATCCAAATTTCAAGTGTACAATAAACAAATGTCTTTTGGTTTTTATTTCTAGTACATGTATAATTCGAATGTCAAACAACAACATTGTCACCACCAAATTGTTACTGGATAACGACCGATGAAAGGATTCGGTAAGATCTGATGCGCCTATTAACACGAATCACAAAACTTCATCCGCGTTGCACGATGTGACTTGATAGACACATCGGACTTTGCGTCATGTTTAAGTAGCAACTCTGACCGCTACGTTCACCAATGTTTGCTCTTCCTCTAGTTTCATGACAACGGTTCTCGTACATCGGTCATCCCTATTAAGTAAAAGCTCGTACTTTATAGGGACAACCGATCCCACGGGAACCGTGGTTAAGAAATTACAGGAGAAACGTCAAGAGATCATTTGCTTCAGATTGCACACCTCGCTCCCGAAAATTTAAAGTTCACCACGGCTGCATACTTGACGGGTTGTTTCGCCTCAGTTTTGATGAAGAGTGTCATATTTTCTGTATGAGGTCTAACATTGCGTAAAGTCTAGGGTCCTCGACACGGGAAACCTGGAAAAAAGGACATTAAAGTAACAAATGGATATTACAAAAAGTGAAACGTGTGCAATTTCTTTTATGCAACTGACCTTGTTACATTTTCAGACCAACAAAAAGCGGATGTCAGTGATGCATAGCTGTGTACAAAGGACGATCGAAAATGCAAGAGAACGTGGCGAAAACTAATCTGCACCAAACTATTTGTCACGACGTTCTCTTGGAAATTACACCATCCTTTGGTGCAAGCCATTGTACCAACGACATCCGTTTTTTGTTAATGTGAGTATACAACGTGGACTATACGTATTTTTGTTGCCAAATATTTTCTTAAGGGGGAATTTTTTGTCATAATTATCAAGCGTAAAGTGCTCGTATTATGTGCAGTTATAAATCTAAAAAAGGAAGAAAAAAAGAAAAACCAAAAACTTACCTGGCTAATATTCAAAAGAAGACAGTCACAATAGATGTATAGTCAAAGCGTGTTCGAGCTGATGTAAGTTCGATAAAGGTTTTGTCACTCTCACACGCGCACAGTTATAAGTCGTTTTTTCTACTAACCGGGAACGCGTGAGAGGCACAAAACCCCTATCGCAATGAGCACTTATGAATTCAGTTCACCAGTTTGAAAGAATAGTAACCTATAAAAAGGCACACACACGGACAACCTGAATTATTGCATGCTGCTTTTGTAGGACCAGCTGATGCAATTAACTAAAAGCATTAAACATGTTTTTTGTTTAATGGTCTGAGTTGATTGAAACAACTGATCCTACACGTGGAACGTACGAAAAGTACCGTGAACATGTGGCCTAGTAATATAAAAAAACAAAAGTAACAGTTTTAGGGGATGATCGTTTATTGTAGCAACACTCAACAAAATATATGAAAAAAAGAAAATATAACGTGCTTACATACCTGAACCAAATAATCGTCCTCGGGTTGTGAAGAGATGGTTTGTCAAAATGTGTCATTTTTATATAAAATCCACTTGAAAGAGCCAAAATAGAATGCACATAGCAGCAAGTTTTAAGGCTCAGGCCAAAACATAGAATGTTGTATACAGATAGCCAACACGGCTGCAGCCATATGAACAACATGGGTGTCGCGTCGTTGTTGAGACTCTGAAACTACCCACCATCAGTAACAAATGTCATCATTGCCTGGGCTTGGATACTGTATATATACATACTCTAAGGAATAAC
>BQNB010205355.1:0-10623 GCA_026074375.1 Tanacetum coccineum | reverse complement strand
CTACAAGTGAAAAAATGCGTAGACAATAAACCGAATGTATATGATTACTAAATCATGATTATGAATATGTTAATGTTCTTGCTTAACGTAGACTAAACCTTAGCCTAGAGTGGTAGTTCACGAGGTAAAACGTCTAAAGGTTGTTCTTGATATGCGGGGGATAACCTAACGATTATGCAAGTCTAGTATTTACTTGTTTAGAATAAATTTTCTAGTTATTAATAAATTTTAATACTGAAATTGTTGGTTGTCACACATGGCTTGCTTTGCCTTTAGGAGTGAGCGACAATTCGATGGTCAACTCTTGTCTTTGAAAACAATGATATCGGATGACGAATAAGTTATAATTAACATGGCTAGGGTTTATTGTGATAGGGTTTATATATGAAAAAAATACTATTTAAGAAAAAGCAATAAAGAAAAAATAAATCAATCAATATCCCTCGGGTCACTAGCGCGTACCCGATGATCAGAGGATAGCAAACTTTTGATGGTGGATCTTACTTAAAGCTCAGAAAGATAAGTAGTTAAAAGTATATCATGTTACTCATCTACAAAACTAAAATAAGTTTGAGGATTTTAAACGTATTTAAAAGTAAGACATTTTACTTGCCTACTCAAATGATACGAAAAATGCAAATATTAACTTATCTGGGCCGTGCTTAGCACGGCCTAAAAGCCTACCTAGTTTTAGTATATAAAGAGAACGAATGTAATAGATTCATCATTCAATTATATATTCGATTCCCATTATTATTTTCGGAGGTTTTCTTGTTTGACGAGTGGGAAGGAAGAAAAGGAGCAGCCAGCTTGGTTGATTGATTCGGGTATTTAGGGCAAATCCTTCGGGGTTCGCTACGGGATCCAACTAGAAGATCGAGAGCATTATTTTAGCGTGATTTGTATATGATTCTTCAACTATTACAGTTTGATTTCAATTAATTCTTTTTAATGATTTATTTGATCTCAGCTTAATTTGTTGATGTTGATATTTATTATTCTTAATTATTATTCTTATAGATTAACAAGATTATTATTCTTTTGTTTATTTATTTTTGATCTCATTGTCTGATCATTGTCTTTTTATGGATATCCTTGTTGCCTGTGGCATGATCCTTAAGTTTTGGTAGTGTTGATGGCTAGTGTAGATCCTGTTAGACCTTATAGTAGGCTTACATGTTGAATTAAGGGTTAACAGGGTACTAGGGATAGGTTAACAATTGTCCTTAGTGTAGGGATTGCTCATATCACCGCCTACAATATGATAGACACTTATAAACTTAGAGAAACCCTTCTAGGAGGGTTTATAGTCGAACGGTGGGATTATCGGCATTAGACAGCTCTTTAGGATAGCTGGGGGTTAATCACTATAGACTGGATACTCAACCTTCGTGACCAACGAGGACTTGAGATCATATGATATATAGGACATGTTTCGACACTACTAGAATACTGGACAACAACGACGAAAATTAGCGACCGAATTAGTCCCTCACAGAAAAATGGTTGACCATGACGGATTAGTGATAGATTAACTACAAAATCTGCTTTGATAAATTAGCGACAAGGTAGTGACAAACTAGTAACAAAATTAGAGATGAATTACGCATCTCTTACAATTCTATCGCTAAATGTAACCATACAGAGACAGAGTTAACGACGAACTTAGGTTGCAACTATTAGCGACAGAATTCTGACAACATAACGATGGATTTTTTTAGCTGTCACAAATACGTCGCTGAGTTTTTACACTTATCTACGAATTAGTGATGGTCTTGGGTATAATAATTTTTTCTATTGGACTTACACTAACATTTTTTGGACCGTAATATAAGAGATACTTTCTATAACGGGTGAAAATGAGCCAAGCCGAACCGAGCTCGCCATAGTTCGAGATCAGATCGTTTAACTTTTTATAATCGATCTCGGCCCGGTTCGAGCCTTACTTTTAAGCTCGAGCTTTGCTCGTGTATGTTACACATGCTCGGGTTTGGCTCGAGCTCGACTTGTTTATACGATTTGATAATGAAAAATTAAATCATGACTCGAGCTCGACTCGTAATACATCTATTTTGAGCTCGTTGATAAGCTTGTTATTAAGCTCGTTAATAAGCTCGCCTTAGAAATGCATAATGTTCTATATATGTTTAATACTTAAAATATCCTAGTGTCGTCTAGGCTCGCGAGTCCAGACGAACATTTTATGTAAAACTCAGGGGAAATAAATGAGTTGCAACTTAGGGTCGAGCTTGGTATCAAGCTCGTTTAGGCTCGGCTCGTTCGAGTTTTTATCGATCCGATCTCGAGTTTTTCATGAGCGGCTCGACTTATTTCCACCCCACCTCCTATCACTTTGCTTTATAAAAAAAATACAGTAATTTATTAACAAATATAAAATGGGGAAAAATTCACACGATATAGCTCGATCAAATCAAAACGGTTACCAGGAAAATAACCTGCCAAATGATGGGCGGCAAAAGTTACTTCCTGCGAACCAACAAATGTAGAGGCAACGGTTAACCTCTTTGATTTAGTTAAGCAAATAACCTGCCAAAAATGAATATATAGGAGGTAACATTTATGTTCATCAAACGATGTTATGTTAATTCAGTCTCCAACTAAAGACAATTTGAGTGAAAACAACAACCAACTACCATAATTGAGGTACAATTTGGTCTTTATATTTCAATTAATTTTCGATTACTACTTTGAACCGTAAATGTTGCATTAAGGGTCACACCTATACTTATTTGTCGCTATATATATTGTCGCATTGCGCGCATATTTGTCTAGTTTAATAAAATATATTTAAAGACAAAGGTTCAACTTTACAAGCCGTACACGAGAAAAATATAGTTTTTTAGGGATCGTGTTGCTGTCGCATATCATCATGAGATGTCATCGAGGCCGAGTTATACGTAATGTCTTAAAACTAGACTCGAGCTCCCGTCATGAAAAGTCATCGAGATCGAGTTATGCATAGTGTCTTAAAATTGAGTTTGTGCCCTCGACACAAACTTAGTTGCTCCCCAATAAATTTAGACTTTTGTGTTAAGGTTCGTCCTTTTAACTAGTTGAGTTTAAGAGTAACTTACAAATAGCTCTTTTCATCTACACCATACTTGTATCGATTATTATTATGCCTATGCTTACACGAGATTTGAAGTTAAGTTATTCAAGACATAACGTGTTAGATTTTGTTATGTTGTTAAAAATATAAAAATTATTCATTAAGTGTATAAAGAGCTAACAAGACAACCCATTTGTAAAAGAAGAAAATTATATATAACTGATGTTTGTTCCTCAACCCAATAAGACCAATCTGTTAGATTGTTGGGTGTGTTGCAAGTGCAAAAGTGATTTAAAAAACTCAAAGATATCAGATTTATTTAATAATTGATAATGACAATAAAATAATAATAATAATAATAATAATAATAATAATAATAATAATAATAATAATAACGGGTAGCTGTATGAAGCTCGAGCTCAGAAAAGTTAAAACGAATTAAGCTTTGAGTTAAAAGTCAAGCTCGGTTGAGCTTGTTTAACTAGAGCTCAAGTGGAGCTTAAGTCGACCTTTTAACAAGCTGAGTTCAATTATCTCACAAATAGCTTGTTTTATTTACAATTTTAATTGTGTCGATTACAATGTCTATGCTTATAGAAGTTAAGGTATTTAGGACATACTGTTTCAGATAAGGTTATGTTGTAAAAAACGTGAAAAAAACTCGGTAAACATATAAAAACCCTAACGAGACAATCCCTTTGTGAAAGAAGAACGATCTATACACAACTATTGTTTGTAAGTTATTAAGTAACCTAATAGGATAATTGACCTAAACCTGACGAATCCGTTTAATATAGGTCCGATTGCGGGTTAATTTTTTTTGTTATCCTATAAACCTGGTAATCTGATTGGCGTGACTAATTCTAGTTAATAATAACAAAAATCCTTGTGAAGAGATATATAAATAACAATAACTTTTAAAATATACTACTACTTCACACTAGAACAACATTACTTGGCACTAGAACAACATACACTTATTGAGTTGTGAAAAAATATTGGCGCCATCTTGTGAAATTTTTTGGCGCCCCTAGATATGTGGGATCGTGGAGCAGGATTTACTCCTTCCACAAAAGGTTTATCTTGCGTTTTATCAAATGCAACAGACTTTTAGGAAGTAGTAGAACAAGGTATGTTCATACATCATTCACTATTTTTGATAATAATTTTGGTAACTAGTTTTAATTTACCTTTTAATTTAATGTTAGGGTGCTTGATTCATTGAGTTTGATTGTATGATTATAGTTAATTAGGTAAATTTTTTACTTTTTAATTTTATGTTAGTAATCTAGCGTTCTTTCAATTAGAATTGATAATTGTAATTGCGTGGGAACAATGAACACCAAATTTCGATTGTGTTTACCACTAATTTTAAATGTGAACCCACTGGAGTGCTTGAACCAGGGGCGGAGCCAGAAAGTTTGGCTCGAAGGGGGCACACTTTGATATTTTTTAATAACTACACTACAAAATGATTCTTAGGAGGGGCAAATTACGAAAAAAATCGGATATTTTCGAAAATTTACACTACAATTTTTTTCGCTAGGGGGGCACTTGCCCCTTGGGGCCCCCCTTTGTCTCCGCCCATGGCTTGAACCCACTATTTTGATTATTAGATTAAATGTATGAATTAATGATCTTCACAATTATTTGAGTTAGTCTGTGAACTTTAAGGGAATGCTCGGGTGTGCAGTTAAACAGATTATTGTGAGCCCCCCTTTTTGACCATCTTCTTCTTCTCTTGTCGTTCTTCAACATAAATCATTAGCCATTTTCTTTTCAATGCTACTTTATTTTGATTTATTGAATCGTTTTGTGTGATAATATATCTTCTTCACTTATTCAACATGGGTTTGCTATTCGAAAGAATTAGTTTTAGGCTTAAACCATGAAAATAAGTCTTAGTTATTACAAAGATATTGTTCCACCATTCTGGTTCAGTTGTTGCATAAATTGCAATATTTGCAGTCGGCTCACAAATTATTTCAGTCTCTTATATGGGTTTTGTTATCTTCCACTTTAGTATTATTTAAATAAATTTTAAAAATCAAACTGAACCAAATAATTTTTTCAAACCTGCTTGAATCTTAACTTGCCAAAAAAAAGTTCAGTTTTAGCTTATTTCTTGAGTTAATTTTCGCTGTTGCTCGGAATCTAATAATTTTTCTCAACCAAATTCATTTCTCTATCTTTTATTTCTCTATTGCGTTTCATTTCTCTTTGCTTCTCTCTACCAAACGTGCCATAAAGGTTAAAAAATTTCTGCATTTAAGCATACGATTCTAATCTAGTTTTCAGTAAGTCCATAATCACGGTCAGTGTTGTAAAACTTGGATTACAAGGCTGAGTAATTGGTACAAGATCAGTGACCGAGGCGAGTTAAGCTGAATCGGCCAAGAAAATCAGTATGGTCAATAATCGATCAAACTCGGTCAAAAGTCGGTCACCTATGACAAAAGTAGGTTTATAG
This sequence comes from Tanacetum coccineum, assembly GCA_026074375.1. Classification (NCBI taxonomy): domain Eukaryota; kingdom Viridiplantae; phylum Streptophyta; class Magnoliopsida; order Asterales; family Asteraceae; genus Tanacetum; species Tanacetum coccineum. The sequence goes on along the minus strand of BQNB010205355.1, from coordinate 5,083 downwards.
TATTTGAACACGAGTCTTAACGGGTTTTACAACCATGCTTTCAGCAGCAACTTCACTACATAGTTGATGTAGATTTCTACAGTTTTAGCTTTACTCTTCCGATTCAGATTCTATATACAAAAGCATCACCATAATCTATATTATTATAACTACTATAACATGCAATTTTCAACATTTGATTTGCAGGTGTTGGGTGACAACTAACAAGTATATTGTTTAGCATCCTAAATGACAGCAGGTACATATTATGCTATTAGCTTTCTAGATAGTTTGCCTTATTCATGTTAAAGTTCATAAAACACAAAACACACCTACTGGTACTCTAGCATCCTTAATGGTTTGATTTTCATGTTACTACAAGTTTATGGAAAATGCTTACTGGTTTGGTTTTTCTAAAGTTAATGCATACAATATGTATAATATTGCTGCAAAGGGGTGTTTGGAATAGCTTACTGGTTTTGTTACCCTAATGATGCCGCTACCAAAATTGTTTTTTGTAATATGATTACTGGTTTGGTTTATCAACTGATGTTGCTACCAAAAGATGTGTTTGGTTCCTGACTTACTGCTGCAGCAAGGGGGTTTGGTTGCTGCAGCATGTCCGTTTGGTAATGAGTTTAGTGTTGTTGTCTAAGTGAGATTTCAACAATTTGTAAATGGGTGTTTGGCCTCATTGTTCGCTGTCTTTGAAAGGTTGTCTTATATGAATTAGATGTATCACTTTGTGGTGTCAAGTTTGAATGTTTATATATGAATTGGTGGTAGACTAGTGGTTACTACTTTGTGTTAATATAGAGTTACAAGTCATGGATATATATGAACTGTTAAATTCCAAGGCATTCATGTGAAGCTATAAACACAAACTTGCGACATGCTAGTATGGTAGTATGCTACTGTCATAGTGTGATGTGAAGGTCTAAACACCAACTTTGAAGTGAAGAAATATACTTGCTGGTGTCATTTTGGTTTTTGAAACTTGTTGCTGTAATGTTTTCTCCTCTGTCATTTATTTCTTGCTGTCATTTTATGGTTATTGTCAATGGTGGTTGCTGCATTTTCTTGTTATCATTTTATAGTTGTTGAAATACTGGTAATTACATACCAATTAATTACATGCTGCGAGTCCACAAATTCCAATCTAGCTGAATAAAATATGTATGAGTATAAAAATGTTTTATTCCCCTGTTTGACTTCTATCTCGAATTCCCCCGTTGTCAAAGTTTAAAGATTAGTCCACAAATTTTAATGTTCAAACCAAAACTAATCTTAAGCATTCTGACATTGCTATATGTATATTGGTGGTAATTGGCACATTTAGATAATAGAAGAAAATGCTTAGGCTTGTCGTTATAAGTGGTACTATATTTCTTTTGATCTTCACCCTACAGGTTCATAATTAATTTTTATATACACCTTTGGGCTTTCCCTTGCAGTTCTCGACACATAAATACTAGTAGTTATTTTCATCTATAGTAATATACAACGTATTGTCTTGATGAATATGAGGATGCGATCCTTTTGCTAAATACTAGTTATTTTCATCTATAGCAGTATACAACATATTATTTTGTATTCTTCTTGGATCTTACAAAAATTTTACGGGTTTACAAAAATAAGAACACAAATGCCCTCAACTACTGTTGAACTATTTGAGCTCATACACATGAAGAAAGGAGCATTCATTATGTTAAAGTCAGAGAGATTGGTGGTATTTATTTTTACTTCCATGGTCACTAATTGATGAACTTAGTTTTCTGTCCTAAATCTAGTTAGAAAGATAGATAATTTTGTCCTTAAACTTGACTTCACCACATAAAACCCAATGAAATAAAAAAGCTACTGTCGAACTCTAACATTGATTTGGATATGGAATTTTTTGCCTTTGGCCGTGTTTTATAAAAACACGAACTCTTTCCCTGCCTTTATCTATATGAGAAAATGCTTACAAAATTTCGGCTTTAATGTTTGTTTATCCGTTATCTAGTTATTTAAACAATACGGTGGTGTTCGGTTTACGATTTTTTTTTGTAATTCGGTTTTTTTAAGATAGCCCGTCTGACCCTAACCCTTTTTTGGGTATCCATGATTTCCGACCTTTTGGCCGACTAATACACAGGGTTTCAACCCACTGCCACACAGATTCAAACCATGTAAAGCTTTCCCTTTTGAGGAGGTTAGCGTGGCCACTTCATGGTTGTTTGCACCTAGTAGGAATTAAACTTGAGACCTCACACATTTTATAGTGATAGCCACAACTCCCTTTGCCACTAGGACACCCTTGAGTGGTTACCCTAACCCGTTTTGACCCGAGCCAGTTTGATCCGAATTATAAATTTGCCCGTTTTGATCCGTGCCCAATTTGACCCGTTGCCTGTGCGCGCCCCTTTTTGCCACCTCTAGAAAACTAGTATTTATATGTGTGTTACGTGTGTATGTGTGCTTGTTTATTCTAACTATTTGTTATGTATTATTGCTATTTATGATCCATCAATGACTTCAATAGATTTGAATTTGTGATTAATGCAGATGGCTAACTGTTTCTAATAAACTTAATATGGAGTTAAGTATTTTAGTCATATGAACAATGATGTTATGGATCTTTCGGGTGATAAAGGCTGTGTAGAATGTGTCAGATTGTCTTTGTTGCAACGTTATAATGTGATATGTGCATTGCGACTCATATTGTTATATTGGTAGCATTGAATTCAGAACTTTTAATATTGTTGATTTAAGCTTCATTGAAAATTATAGTTATAAGATAACAACTTATAATGTGATATGTAATGTGTGTTTTTATATATATGGCTTTGCATAACAAACTATGTTTCGTGACTATCTACAGGTTGCATATAATGGCGTTCTTGTGCATAAATGTGGATGAGATCCTGCTAACCATCCCTTCTATAATGATGAACTATGGAAACAATGTGCCAGAGATGATACCAGAAGGGGAGTGTTTGGGTGGGGTTCAACATCAGATCCACAGTACACGATAATGACCGGTACATCAAGTACTACAATACGTAAAATGTACTGGTGTCCTCAAGATCCAAAGATGTTCAGGTGTGTTTCTTTTGTTTATATATAAACAACTTCAGGTTTGTTAATCCTTATTTTGTTAATGCTAAAGTATCACAAATCTTTATTTTAGTACATGTTTGAAAAAACTAATATTTGAATTAGTTGTGTTCAAGAACTATCTTGATAACATTCGTGGAGAGTTAAAGCAAGATTTGAAGGAAGAAATGAAAGTCAAGCTCAGAAAGAAATGAAGAATGAGCTCAAGGAAGAAATGCGGGAAGAGCTAAAACAAAAAATACATGAAGATCTCAAGGAAGATATACATGCAGTATTTCAAGATATGCTTGTTGAGTATCATGTTACCAGCCAACCAAAAACAAAAGAAGGTAATGCAAGTGGCCGTACATCTTGAACATTAACTAGTACACTTTGAAGAGCTTTAAATCAATTTAGGTCCTCGTAACTTTTATGTAAGAGAGAATCTTTGGTTTAAAATTTCTTTTATGTTGTCGAAGATCAGATGTTAGTGCTTGTTATTTAATGTGGATATGTTTGTTATTTGATTTGGATATGGATTTCTTGACTTTTATCAGTGTGATATTCGTTTATGTGACATCTTATGGCAAATAAATTTTATCGTTTATCGATTAATTAACGACATATTGTTAGTGACGGTTTTGAGACAATACTTTAAGTGGCGGATTAAAGATAAATATATCCGTCTCAAGTAGCGACGGAAAAACAACAAAATGGTTGGCCGTTTATTAGAAATGGATTAGTGACTGCTTCGTCGTTACTATTAGCGACATAAATTTTGTCACTAAGCTGTCACTTTATGGTCGAATCAAATTTAATTTAAGTAACTTTATAAAGGCTATAGCAACGGGCTGGAGATTGACAATCCGTCGCTGAAACTCTAAAAGTTTTGTCGCTAACTTGTTAAAATTTTGCGAGGCCCTTTTTTGCGACGGAATACATCCGTCACCATTCCGTCGTTGAAGGGCTTTAGTGACATAATAGTGTTGGGAATTATATTGATTTGATTATACAAAGCAATGATACAAAACAATAAAATAAGAATGAAACAAAAGGAAAACAAAAGGATCAAAGTCAACATTATGAAATTCTACAAGATGTAAGAGTACATGAAGATTCTAAAAGATTTGGTCAAAGATATGAAGATAAATATTAGGAATATTTAGTTTCCTAATTGTATTATGTTTCCTTTGTAAACCTAGATGATCTCTATTATATAAAGAGATATCAGGCATGAGTTTTAGCGTGCACAGAAAAATGTAGTCGACTAAAAAGTGTGTGTTCTAGGCATATTGTTTATGTAAAAACGCCTAGAGTTAGTTTTGTGTTTAGCCTCAAGGATCTTTAATTCCTGTTATAGTTAGATAACCGTTCTACAATTGATCATGTAGAATTGAGGCTTGTAGTGAATGATAATGAAAAAAAAACCTTGTTACAATTACATTGTTCTTATGTTAATTCCTCTATACATATTCTATGAACTTTGTTATTGTTAATCCTAGATGAGATCTAAACAATCTCGAGTTATAAACGATCTAAGGAGTTCTAACAAACTCAACAATTGGTATCAGAGCCTGGTGTAACATTTCTCAATTTCAGGTCATTTTACGACTCCTATTATTCGTCACTATTTATTTTGGTCCGGTACGCGTTTACTTTTAAATTAACTTTTAAGCTAAATCGCGTAGACTAGAAATAATCATTTAATATAAACGGTCATCAAATAAATTAAGGTTTACATCAACCAAGTAATAAATAGTTATTAAGGAGATAATTATTAACCTTGCGCATTTTATTTTTATTGATCACGTAAAAGTGTTACGTTTCGCAATAAAATACATTTGGACACACCCCGGAAATACCTAAACTTACCTAGACTCAAACCAATACCCACTTTTAAACCTTAAACACAAAAATTAAATCAATTCTTGTGTTAATACCCACTAGGGCCGAATAATGGGCACTAAACCAACTAGAAATCCTTAAAAGATCTTGCTAAGTACATGTACAACCTATGCTTAATTAA
>BQNB010205354.1:0-10623 GCA_026074375.1 Tanacetum coccineum | reverse complement strand
TCCTGCATTCCTTTGCATAGTGCCCATACCCCTTGCAGTTAAAGCACTGTATCCCAGTCTGTTGCACTACCTGACTGCCTACTGCTTCCCTAGCCTCAGCAACTGTCATTGTCCTTTGATTCCCAAACTGCCTTGACTGATTGTCATTGTTATACCTTGGTTTGGTATCTTTAGTCTTGTTCCTGGAGTTTGAAGAAGTTCGAAGGTTGTTGTTGGCAGGTTTGTACAGCTTCTTGAAGTACTTAGCAAGGAGTGCCAAGTTCTTTTTCATATCCTTATCCCTCCGAGCTTGTTCTAGATCATTGTCTTCCTCAGAAACGGACTCAGATTGAGGAGTAACTGGTTTTGCGATCTCTTTGCCTTTGTGTCTGGTAGACGCACTTGGTCGTGTGGAAGAAGATTGCATGTATGATGGTGCATTCGATCTTTGCCCCCCCCCTTTGAGGTTTTGGTGCCTGATAGTAGTTATCTGAATATGGTTGAGCAGCCGCAAGAAGTGCTAATGGATTTGCACTTCTGGCTAATCTCTCAGAACGGATATCATTAACTTCATTTTGAAACTTCTTCAGAATGTCAAACAGCCTGTGATATGAGAAATTGAACATTCACTTGACAACCGTCATAAATCTTGACCATTCTGGTTGAAGTTGTTGAAGAAATTGAACATTCACTTGCATTGTTGAAACTTGCAAGTTGTTCCTTGTCAACTCATTCATCAACCACCATTGAAACTGCTTCAGACATACACTCTCTCTTCTTTCTCTCTCTAGATCAACCTTGCGATTAACTCTTCACTTCATACAATCAATCACGGATCAAGAACTAGAAATGAGAAAGAGAGGAGTTGTTCTAGAGTGAGAAAGAAGAGAGAGAGAGAGATGGGAGAATATGGAAAATGGAATTATTTAGAAAATGAACAACTAGCTTTTTCTAAATAAGAAAAAGCTTATATACCCCGTCACGTTAAAGGTACGCGCGGGATATTTAACTAGGACCCGGGCTCGGGTTTTGCTTGGGATTAAACCCAAAACATATACAATATTAGATTATCTATCGAGCCCAATTCCCGATATTATCCTATTACAACATTAACTAATTAAAGACCGAAGCTCCATCATAGAGTGACCGAACTTTCTTGTTCGACTCAATAAATTGAGGCTAACAATCTCCCCCGAGTGAGGTCTTGAACACGGGAGATACGAGCTTCTTTATTGACTATAAAATTGAGGGCTAACAATCTACCCCGAAGTGAGTTCATTGTTGTCACTCTCTTCATAAGATCAGTGAGTATGATTTTTGTCTGTTATGCTTGCAGTGTTCTTGGTCTTGTCTTGTTGTAAGCTTGGTTCCTTCATTGCTTTGCGATCGGTAAAGCTCATCTTGCGATCTTGTGGTACTTTGACCAACAGGCTCCATACTATAGCATTATCTTGAAAGCTTATTTCGAGTTTGCGGAAGTCTTTGTCTTTTAAATCTTGAGCTTTCCTAGATAGTATGTCTTCGTAGATTGAGCATTTGATGGGATTGTGTTTGCCGTTTACCACCGTTTGACCTACATAGGTTTCGTTAGTGATAAACGAGAAAATTGATTGAATAAATAAATCGGACGTGTCACTCGTTAAGAGTTTTTGTAACACATCGAGAGTTTCATGTTTTTATCAAAATTCATCAACCGTCAATTCATTTACTGGACCAAATCGATATCCAGTTGTCACAAGTTTGATTCATTTGAATCTGTAAGTCACTTCAAGAGTTGTTTGATGTTGGCTCTAGCAGGATTTCCATCTTCATTGTGAATACATTTGTATCACTCGGATGTTCTGGCAAATATTACACTGATATTTGCGTAGGACTAAGTGTTAACTGCTTGTGATACTTGATGTTTTCAAACAAGTGTTGAAATGGAAATGTGTCCTAACGAGATTTTTTTTTGATCTCTTGGCTTAGACTCGATTAGTGCAATTTTGGTGTTAGTACTCGGTGGCTGGAGCATATTGCACTATTCAATATCCAACGTTCTCGGAATGATGATGTCAAATAGTAAGTGTGTATCGCCGTGGACAATATGAGACAAGTTTCTGTTGAGGAGAAACTCCGAATGGCATAGGGCACAGGGTTGTGCATTGAATACTCTGGTACAATGATGTCGTTTTTTCAATGTCAGCAATCAACTTGTGATTCTGACAGCATATGTATTGACCCGGTTTTTGCCTTAAGTTGTGTGGAGGGCTTCTTTCTTTTGACCCTTATCCTACATTTTCTTTTCATTCTTCCACGCCTTAATGCTTACCATGGACGTCATTACTAATACCGTGTTGTGATTGTTCCCTAGTGTTAGCTCAATCTTAGTTTCTAAAAAGGGGGGGGGGGCATTTTGTCCTTATTTACATTCCTCCTCCTTCCATACCTAAGGACTGCTATTTCTAACTTTTGATTATCTTAGGTAGATCCTCCGGTTCTGGTTGGATCATAGGATTGATTCACTACCATGAACACCTTATGACTTCAGAATCGTCGTGAAATTAAGTTGTTGTTGGGTATATAAGATGAAACCATAAAAACCCTTTTCAGCCACATTGAGTCATTAGATCATATTTTAAAATACTACTTGTTTTGTGAGAGATCTTCAGGGAAACGATTTACTAACTGGTAGTCGTGATCTGCTCTCTACACATTATCTCTTCAAGAAAACAAACTTCATCAACTCCAATCTATTTCCATGGCTAAAGCTTCCACAAAACTCAAGCTCGGTTATTGGCATCGATGGCCTTTCTCATCTTAACTTCGATTACATCACCTTTCTCTCAAAGAAAGAGGTTGTGAATGGCTTACCTAAGTTGAAATATGTCAAGGATCAACTTTGTTCATCTTGTGAAATGAGTAAAGCAAAAAGAAGTTCATTCAAGACAAAAGCAGTTCCTAGAAAAATAACTTCCAAAAGGAAGGCTAAATTTACTTCACATGGACTTGTCGTGGTCCAATGCGCGTTGCAAGCCATAATGGGAAGAAGTTATATTCTGGTGATTGTGATGGACTTATCAAGATACACTGGACTCTTTTTCATACGATCCAAGGATGACAAAAACAGAAGTTCTCAAAGACTTTCTCACGATGATTCAACGCAATCTTCAAGCTTAAGTTATTACTGTCCGTACTGACAGAGGCACGGAATTCTTAAACAAGACACTCCATGCTTATTTCAAAGAAGAAGGCATTGAACATCAAACTTCCACTCCTCAAATCCTGAAACAGAAACGGCGTTTTGTCGAAAGATGGAACTGTACTCTTGTTGAGGCTGCTCGAATGATGCTTTCAGCTTCTAAGCTTCCTTATCATTCTGGGCTGAAGCAGTTGCAACCGCATGCTATACTCAGAACAGATCAATCATCATATCCACTCATGGAAAGACGGCATATCACATCATAAATGACAGGAAACCTTTCAATAAAACATGCTTACATCTTGGTTGCTTTGTTACATAAACTATGAGAGTGGGGAAATCTAGATAAGATGAAAAGAAAAGGGGATCCATGGATACTGGTGGGATATTCTTACTCTGTCGAAGGGATATCGTTGTTTACTACAAGAGAACACGCTATTAATGTTGAGTCCCATTTATATCAAGTTTGATGAAATCAAAGAAATGATGTCTGATCACAACAGTTCAGACCTCGCACCACAACGACAAGAGATGTCTGTTGAAAATGTCTCTTCAGGCCTCGTTCCTCAAGGACAAAAGGCGTCAAATTATGACAACTCTGACCCCGTGCCCCCAAGACAAAATGTTGTTCCTACAGCAGAAAAGACAGATTCGTCACAACAAGGGTTGGAATTTCTCTTCAGTCCTTTACTTGAAGAATATTACAATCCAACACACGATCAAGCTGAGGAAAACAACAATGATCAAGCACCGAATGCATCGTTTCAGAAGCTGAAATTTGTCATCTTTTTTGTACAAGTGTTAGCTTTGGTTCGTGGCTTAAACGCTTATTTGAGTGATTTTGAAAAAAATCGAGCTTGGCATTCTTCGTGGCGGTTTGACAGAAAAGGGACAAGATCTTTCTTTTTTTTTAAAGTCAACAGCGAGTTGCTAAACAGCGAGTTGCTAAACAGCGAGTTGCTAAATAGCGAGTTGCTAAACAGCGAGTTGCTAAACAGCGAGTTACCAAACAGCGAGTTGCTTAAGTCCTTGGCGGTTTGCTTATCAAAAGGAAAGCAGTGGCTTGATTATTTTATTTAGGCAGCGAGTTACTAATTGGCAGCGGTTTGCTAAGAATTTTTAGGTGGCGGAAAAGGGTTTCAGTAAAACAACCATAACTTTTGATCCGTAAGTCCGTTTCAGGCCCGTGACCTCTCAAATCAAAGAGAAAAACAAGACGGATTACGCTGTAACCAACCTTTAGCTGGTTACGGATTTTTCGAAGCCCACAACCCTCGTTTGTATGAGAAAGAGAAATGAGAAAGAGAAATAGAAAGAGAAGAGTTGTTCTAGACAGAGAAAGAAGAGAGAGAGAGAGAGATGAGAGAATATGGAAATGGAATTAATTTAGAAATGAACAACTTACTCTTTTCAAAATAGAAAAGAGTTTATATACCCCCATCGCGTTAAAGGTACGCGCAGGATATTTAACTAAAACCTGGAGTCGGGTTTTGCTTAGGATTAAACCCGAAACATATACAATATTAGATTCACTATCGAGCCCGATTCTCGATAATATCCTATTACAACATTAACTAATTAAGGACCAAAGCTCCATCGTAGAGTGACCAAACTTCCTTGTTCGACTCAATAAATTGAGGCTAACAATCTCCCCCGAAGTGAGGTCTTGAACACGGGAACGAGCTTCCTTTATTGACTCAATAATATTGGGTTTACTAGCACTAATAGGCACTTCACGAGGCTTCTTAGTTCTAGCATTCACGTCTTTCAAGTATCGAGAAACACAAGCATCATGATTATAATTAAACACACATTCTCCACATTCAGTACAAACAGCATTCGCATTCGAAGTTCTGGAGTTTGAACTGTCATTACACGCAGTTACAGACTTTGTTTTCTTAGAAATACTAGAAATCCTATGATGGTCTTCTACTTCCTTCTTTTGAAACTTCACTTGACTATTGTTTGGCACGACCTTATCTTTAACTTGATAGCACTTAAGCTGTGGTCTGCTAACACTAGTAGTATGAATTACTCCTGAAGATTTAGACATGTGAGGATTAGAAACCGGGTCAACACATTGTATGAAGTGAAGAGTTAATCGCATATTCTCGTTCACGGGATTTTACACGTCTATGATTAAAACTGATAAATGATTTAACGGGATTTCACAAAATCAATAGAAAACCGTGAATGAATAATCGCTTGTTGTTGAGGTTTGTTTCTTGTATGATTAATGCAGTTTAAGTCCTTGTTTGAGTGGAGAACCCGTAGTTTTGTTTCTTTGACATCCTGAAAGCTAGTTGTTCATATTTTAATCATAAGGTATTTCAAAAACTAAGTGTTTATTATTTAAAATAAGGGGAGAAAATGTATTTAAAATATGATCTAATTGACTCAATGTACTGAAAAGGTTTTATGGTTTGATCTTATACCCAACAACATCTTAATTTCACGACGATTCTGAAGTCATAAGGTGGTTAGGTTAGGAATCAATCCTATGATCCAACCAGAACTGGAGGATCTACCCAAGGATAATCCAAAGTTAGAAATAGCAGTCCTTAGGTATGATTGGAGATGAATGTATATGGGAATAATGCCGACTAAGATTGAGCTAACACTGGAACAATCACAACAAGGTGTTAGTAATGACGTCCTGGTAAGCATTGAAGGCGTTGAAGAATGAAAAAGAAATATATGGATAAAGGGTCTAAAGAAAGAAGCCCTCCACACAACTTAAGGCAGAAACCGGGTTCATACATATAGCTGTCAAGGAATCACAAGTTGATTGCTACATTGAAATACAACATCATTGACCCAGTGATGCAATGCAAAACCTTTCCCTGCCTTGGGTTCTACGTTTTAACAGAAACTGTCTCATTTGTCACGGAGATACACAGTTATCTAATTGACATTTCATTTCTGAGATCGTTGAAATTGAATATGGTTGGCAATATGCCTCTAGCCTCCACGGTACTAAACACAGAAATGCACTAATCGAGTCCTAGAGCCAACGCAAGAGAGATCAATAAAAATCTCGATTAGGACCATTCCTATTTCAAACCAATGTTGAACATTCATCAAGTTACAAAAGCGTGTTATCAAGAGTCCTACGCAATATCATTTGTGATATTTGCCGAAACATTCCAGAGTGAAAATGTATTCACAATGAAGATGGAAATCCTGCTTGAGACGCATCAAACAAGCTCTTGGTAGGTGACTTGCGAGATTCTATATGAATCAAACTTGTGCTAACTGGATATCGATCTTGGTCTAGTAAATGATTGACGGTTGATTAATTTTGATAAATAAAACATGACACTCTTGATGTGTTTAAAACCTCTCTTTAGAGTGAAACGTTTTTGGATTTTTCAATTCAATTTTCTCATTTATCACTAACGTAATACCTGCAGGTCAAACGGTTCGGTAACTGCACTCTAATTTCCCATTCAAATGCTCAATCTACGAAGACTACTATCTTGAAAGCTCTAGATTTTAAGACAAAGACTTCTGCAATCTGAACTAAAGATTTCATGATAATGCAATAGTATGAGCATGTTGGTCAAAGACACAGTTCGCATGGATGGCTTAGCCGATCGCCAAAGCATGAATGGAACCATTATTACGCGGACAAAGTCCAAGAAACACTCGAGCTTAAACGACAAAAAGCTATCGCACTGATCTCATGATGGAGTGTCATCAATGAACTCACTTCGGGGGAGATTGTTAGCCTCAATTTTATTGAGTCAATAAAGGAAGCTCGTTCCCGTGTTCAAGACCTCACTTCGGGGGAGATTGTTAGCCTTAATTTATTGAGTCGAACAAGGAAGCTCGGTCACTCTACGATGGAGCTTCGGTCTCTAATTAGTTAACGTTGTAATAGGATATTATCGGGAATCGGGCTTGATAGTGAATCTAATATTGTATATGTTTCGGGTTTAATCCCAAGCAAAACCCGAGCCCGGGTCCTAGTTAAATATCCCGCGCGTACCTTTAACGTGACGGGGTATATAAGCTTTTTCTTATTTAGAAAAAGCTAGTTGTTCATTTTCTAAATAATTCCATTTTCCATATTCTCTCATCTCTCTCTCTCTCTTCTTTCTCTCTCTAGAACAACTCCTCTCTTTCTCATTTCTAGTTCTTGATCCGTGATTGATTGTATGAAGTGAAGAGTTAATCGGGATCCTACACGGCGTATTGGTCTTGTTTCCTTCATGGTCTTTTGTGAAGTGCAAGCACAGATTTGCCGTATCTTCCTTGATGGATATGACGTATTAGGTGTCAGAACAGTAATCTTCAAATATCTTCGTTTAAGCTCCAGAATGCGTGCCTTTTTGCTAATCTTCACCAAGTACTCCATAATTACTAAAATTCTAAAATACGAACGATTAAGTAACAATTCTTTACAATAATTATATAAAATGGGTTAATTTCATGGGATAAATGATGCTATAAAAGTGACGTTATTTGATGTCATCAAGATTCTTATTTGAATTGCACATTGTATTGTTGATAGAACCATGGTTGTTTATATTATCATTCTATCTCATTTCTTTAATTACTATTATGTATCTCGACTTTGCATGCCTTTACAAATTCTTATTGAATTGTGTATTTGTATTGTTAATAGAACCATGCCACCTAGGAGATAGAAGTGAAGAGCCATTGAAAGACTAGTGAAAAATCAGATAGCTAAAGCTATCACGGAATATGAAATAAATAGAGCAAATAACCCAGAAAATGCTAGAGGAACAGGGCCGGTGAACATTGGAGGAGTTAATGCACCAAAAGTGCTAGGATGCTCATACGAGACATTCCTGAATTGCAAGCCTCATTCATTTAATAGGACTAAGGGTGTTGTCGGATTAAGTCGCTAGTTTGAGAAGATGGAGTCGGTGTTTGAAATCAGCAAGTGTGCTGAGGAGGACAAGGTTTAGTTTTCTGCTTGCACCCTGGAAGGGCGCGCACTAACCTGGTGGAATGGAAATGTCTACACTTTGGGACTCAGTAATGCCAACTAAATTCCCTGGAGTAACTTGAAAACTATGATGACTACTGAATACTGCCCGGGGACTGAGATTCAGGAAATGGAGCAGGAACTGTAGACACTTACCTTGAAAGGGGAGGACATTGAAGGATATAATAATCGTTTTCATAAACTAGCATTGATGTGTCCTAATTTGGTTACGCCTGAAAGAAAGAAGATTAAACGATATGTTTGGGGACTCCCTGAGAGAGTCAAAGCGAATGTCTATCTTCCAAGCCTGCAAGTCTTCATGAAGCTATTAATATGGCTCGTGAGTTGGTTGAACAGGCAATTCAAGCTAAGGCCACAAGAATTGGGGAAAGCAACAAAAGAAAGTGGGAAGATCACCAAAGGAACCACAACAACCGCAACATCAATACTCATCATCAGCAGCAGAACAGAAGGCAAGAAGCTGCTAAAGCTTATGTAGCAGCCCCAGCTGAGGGTAAAGGTTACGCTGGGACTTTACCGTTGTGCAATAGGTACAAGGCGCACCATCACGGTCCGTGTCCTCCTAGGTATGGTAAATGCCAAAAAGTTGGTCATCATGAGAAAGACTGTCGAGCTAGGGCTCCAGCAGCAAGTGGTAACTCTTAGCAGAATGTGACATGTTTCGGTTGTGGAGAAAAATGGCATTACAGGAACAAGTGTCCAAAGAGAAAAGATCTGCAGAATGAGAATGCTCATGGAAGAGCATATGTTATGAGAATTGAGGACCCTTAACAGAATCCAAATGTAGTCACGGGTACGTTCTTAGTTAACGATCACTACGCTAGTATTTTATTTAATTCGGGTGCTAAGAAAAGCTTTGTGTCTACTGCATTTACTCCCTTTATTGATATTACTCCTGCTGCTTTAAACACTAGATATGATGTAGAATTAGCAGATGGAAAAATGGTTAGCACTAACACCGTTTGCGTGGTTGTACTTTAGCTTTGTTTAACCATTTGTTCTAAATAAACATGTTACCGACACGGTTAAGAAGTTTTCATGTGATAGTGGGAATGGATTCGTTATCAAACCACCGAGCGGAAATTGTTTGTTTCGAAAAGATAGTTTGGGTTCCGTTACCGAATGGTGAGACACTTGAAGTTCAAGGTGAAAGGCCGAAAAAAGATCCAAAATTTCTTTCATGCATGAATACTGATGAGAAGAAACTTGAGGACATCCGTGTGGTTTGCGATTTTCCTAAAGTATTTTTGGATGATTTATCAGGTTTATCCCCTGTGCGTGAAATAGAATTCCGCATTGACTTTATTCTTGAAGCGTTGCCAGTAGTAAGATTGTCGTATCGATTGGCACCTTCCGAGATGCTAGAGTTGGCTAATCAGCTTAAGGAGCTCCAAGACAAGTGTTTTATTTGACCTAGTCATTCACCGTGGGGAGCACCGGTGCTATTTGTCAAGAAGAAGGATGGCGCTTTAAGGATGTGTATTGATTACCGAGAATTGAACAAGTTAACCATAAAGAATCATTACCCTCTTCCTAGAATTGATGATTTGTTCGATCAGTTGCAAGGTGCATGCTATTTTTCCAAGATAGACCTTCGTTTTGGTTACCATCAGCTAAGATTTCATGAGGCAGACATTCCAAAAACCGCGTTCAGGACTCGGTATGGACATTTCGAGTTTACAGTTATGCCATTTGGGTTGACAAATGCGCCAACAATATTTATGGATTTAATGAACCGTGTCTTCAAACCTTATCTGGATAAGTTCGTAATCCTTTTTATTGATGATATCTTGATTTATTCAAAGTCAAAGGAAGAACACGCAGTTCACCTGAAGTTAATTCTAGAGTTGCTCAAGAAGGAGAAGTTGTACGATAAATTCTCAAAGTGTGAATTTTGGCTGCAAGAGGTACAATTCTTAGGGCATGTGGTTAACCAAGATGGTATCCATGTTGACCCTAGTAAGGTTGAGTCAGCCACCACTAGTACAAAAAGTGGTATAGGTTACTCCAAGTCACACACATTTTTTAGGTATGTGTCACGAAAGGTTGTGCCACCGTAGGCCACCTACGGTGACGTTTTTGAGTTAGTGGCCATTTGCATCGAAAAAGAGTGACCAAAACCCGAATATGTGTGACAAATTAGGCACAAGTTTTGTTGGATTAATTAGTATTAGTGACCGTAAACAGTGTATAGTCACACAAATGGTTTTTGAGAGTAACTATTGTTCTTCCTTTGGTCACATAAATATCTTATATATGTGACATTTTAGATGATTTATAAAAGTAAATGTATATTTTGTGTGACTATTATGATCCAATGGTCACATGAATTTTTAGTTTGTGTGACCTTTTGTAATATATAGTCACACAAATCATGTTTGTTTTGGGTATTTAGTCACATGCAATTTTTAAAAAAGTGGCCAAAAGTGTTAATAAGTGTGACTATATGCTGTTTAAAGTGAAAATATGTGTATTTTGTGTGACT
>BQNB010205353.1:0-10623 GCA_026074375.1 Tanacetum coccineum | reverse complement strand
CTACATGTAAAGACTCTCTACCATCATTTTATATCTTCATTATATCTTTTATTTACTTTCTACTTTTATTTTAAACACTTACAATTTTCTGCTCAAATGCAGAATTTTTACCCAACTTGCACGACTTAAAACCCTTACCAAAATGCATCCACAATTCCCACAAAAATTCACACATGACCCCACATGTGTATACTAATCTCATCCAGAAGCCCATGCATTCATTCAACCCATAAGTATACCCTTGAAAATTAAACTTACAAACTGGTCAATTTCAGGTCTGATTGCACACCAAAAGGTTTCGACTTGAAAACCAAACTTAAAATTAGTTTTAGCCTTAGCCCGTTTGGGGTTTATTAATAGACATATAAAAGCTACTTTCTGTAGAAGGGATTAATTTAAAACACTTCTTAAGTATGGTTTTTACCTCACTTAAGTTGACTCAAAATTCGTCTGAAAACACAGTTTTGACAACGAATCTTGTAACCATTATTTAACTGACTTCCCGACCTCAAATCTGTCATTTGCATTCTCCATCATGGAGAAAAACGTCAATAAATCTGACCTAAATTCTGCTCATCAATATAACACCAATCCATGCAAACCCTAACCTAAAATTGCATGGATTCCTCCCCTAATTCAAATCTAATCAACATATTAACATCAATTACATAATAAATCTGTATTTTTATTAAACCTAAATCCATCATAATTAAGCTATAAGAATTAAGAGATTTAAATAGGTTTAATGTATTTACCTTTTGATTACAAGCACCTAAGCAACACCCTTGATTGATCTTGGACCTAGCTCTTGAAAATGATCTTCCTAGGGTTTTGGGGGAGGTGGATCTCACGGCACAACAACAAGGGAAGGGGAAAAAATGAGTCTAGGTTTTATTTATACTAGCCTAATCCTACTTCAACTAGAGTTTGTTATCTAGTAAAATTTCTCCTTTTTTTTCTTTTGTGTCGTCTAAACAAACCGACCCCCCCCCTTAATTTTATATATTTTTTTATTTTGTTAATTAGCTAATTTACTATATTACCTTAAGTTTTTACAAAAGTCTAAGCTAATTTGATTAAACCTTTTTACTTAAACGCCACTAACTAACCTTTCTAAAAATAACTTTCGTTTCACCAAAACACTTTCTATTTTTAGAAAGTTTGCCACAAACTTCCTAATTTCACCCACTTATTTCATTTCTACTATGTCACAATCATCATAAACGCTCATCACTTTATCATCCAACTTTTGACGTAGCATTACATGCAATACGCCAATCCCTTCCTTTATCACTAGACGTGAACAAAAGGAATACTCACAATCTAACACAAACATACTCAAAATTAGATGCCCATACACCTCAAAATGATATCATGCACATACGTAACTCACTTAACAA
Organism: Tanacetum coccineum; assembly: GCA_026074375.1. NCBI lineage: Eukaryota > Viridiplantae > Streptophyta > Magnoliopsida > Asterales > Asteraceae > Tanacetum > Tanacetum coccineum. The sequence goes on along the minus strand of BQNB010205353.1, from coordinate 9,223 downwards.
ACATAAAATCACATAGGAAACACACTTAGACATATATAATAAACCCTTAGCCGTAACTAATGGTATAAACTAACCTGCTCAACCTCGGTTGTCACATGAGATTCAAAGCGTGGCCCTAAGTTCACGTGGGAACGTGAGGACCATATGAAAGCTAAGTATTCCCGATTATTTGTTGATGATAATGTTGAACCTACTAGTTAAATCTCGGGATGAGATTTCCCTAAGGAGGGGATACTGTGATAATTGTGCTTTGAGCAGGTTAGTCAAACCGTTAGTATGGACTTGAACATCATTATATGTTATAAAAATTTTGTGTTTATGTGATCTTATGTGAGTTTGGTTACCAATCAAAGAAGCATGATCGTCTCCTTGTGATTGAAGTTATGGTTGTTATGGGTATTTTATTTTGTTCACATTTTAGTGACAATGAAAATGATGGTATAATTCTATGTGTGTACGTATTTATATGTATATGTATACGTATCTTTAAGTGTTAGTAGTTAGTAAAATTAAAAAGTTTAGTTTAGAAAATATAGAAATTAGAACTTAGTTTTATTAAGTTAGTAAAATAAAATTAGAAATAAAATTTATTTATAGTCATTTAATTTAGTTTTAATTTGAAAGGTTTAAAAGGTAGAATAAAGGGGTTTTTATAAAAAATGTCATTATTAAGGGTTGATTATGTAATTATGATATATAATTAAATAACAAATATATATAATTATATATATACATACATATATTATTAACATTAATATATTTATAATAGTTCTAATATATATATTTTATAATATATATTTCTATTTTTTATTTACATATATGTTTTTAGGATATATTATATAAAAAAATAAATATTTTATTTAATTTAATTAATGGTTGTTTGGTTGGGCCGGTTTGGTGGTGAAGGAAAAGGAGGGAAAGAACCCTAATTTTTAGTCAAGTTCTGATTTAATTTGGTAATTATCAAAACCTTTTTTCTTTCACTATAAATAAAATCTCTCCTCTACTTTGTTTTGAAATTAGTCTAACCAAGTAGAGAATAAAAAAAGTTTTTTTTTATCAAGATTCAAGTCTGGATGATTTGTGTAATCAATATTTTAAGGTTTAGGTAGTTTTTAAACTACTGTTTTAAATTAATCTTCTTTTTAAAAAATTAATGTAACAATATATGATGGAATTTGGGTTTCTTATTTCTCTGTAGATTAATGATGTTAGACAAATTAGAAGTGATTAGGGGTGTTAATTAATCGAAGGTTTTAGGTATGTTCATAAACTTTAATTGTTTTAATTTTCTCTTTAATTCATGTAACAATAAAGTGATGGATAAATTAAGGTTCATAAAAATCTATAAATTTATAATGTTAAACTTAATTAGAAGTGTTTAGGGTTTAATTAGGGTCATATTAATGTAATTGGTTAGGGTTGGATCGCGTTTAAATTGGAATTAGGTTTGAGAAGAATTTTAGTTCATGTTGTTCGATGGATATCTCAAAGATGGTAACGTTTTTCTTTATGAATCTTATGTCTATTGATAAGTTCAAAGAGTCTAGTTTCTAAAAAGTCCGGTCCCGAAAGGTTTTGAGGTCGGGAAGTTAGTCAAATAATTTTCGCAAGAAAAGTTGTCAAAACAATAAATTCGAGTCAGATTTAGGTCTGATTTCGAGGAGTAAAACCCCTACTTAAAGTTCAAATTAGGGTTAGCCAAAAATCATGGGTCATATTTTAGGTGTGTATTAACTCGAGTTCGAAGGGCTAGAGATAAAACATTTTATACTTATTTTTAAGAATGTCAAACTTTTTGGTGTGCATTCTGATCCAAATCTAAGTACTTTGTAATGATGAATTTTTATAAAATAGTTTCACTTAGTATTTTTTTTAAATCACAGTAGCTCACAACTCATTGGGGAGCTAGGGAATGTAAGGAGAACCATCAATTAGGTGTTTAAGTATTTTATTTATAGTCATAAAAGTAGAAGTTAATGAGTAAGGTCATATAGGTTGTGAATATGATATGTGAGATGTGTATAAAGGATTATAAACTTAGTGTAAAGTTTAGAAGTCCATCATGTGATTGTTACATTGACTTAGGAATTTAGCCTAACCGGGTGTAACTTGTGTTTTGTTATGATTAGATTATGTGCAAGATCTTGTCAAGTAAGCTGAGCAATCAGGTGAGCTTCATAGTCCTATTTTACTTTGTTTTCTTGGGATGGAAATGATGCAAAATATGTTTTGAAATGTTTTGATTGGTGTGATTATGTGGTTTAAGTTACTCATGGACTTTTAAGTAGCTATTATATGTTATGTGTTGCATGTTGTATGATGTTGCATTGATCTTTGCCTACTTTGTGGGTAAGAGGTTTTGCCTACTTTGTGTGGGTATGAACTTGTGCGGATACGGTACCAAGAGTTTGGGATTGGGGATAGCATTCCTCTCCATGACTATATTTTGTGGTTTGGATCAGGGGACACGTTCCGTCCTAATGGTGATTGTTGGTTGCATGAATGCTAGCATGTATAATAGCCAGCTTAATTGTCCTGCCATGTTTTGTTTTTTTATAATCACAGTAATTGATTTAAATCTTGTATTGGTGTCGTAAAACCTATGACTCTCACCAACCATTGTGTTGACGTTTTAAGCATCATTTTCAGGTGAGCGTTATGAAGATACTGAAGTTAATAAAAGTGGCTAGAGAGACCATTAGGCTGCATTTGGAAGTTCTCATTTGATTTTGTTTCATAATTGTTTGCATGAATTCTTGAATGTTATTAGGTTTGATATGGTTGTGATACATTGTCTTTGTATTGATGAGACCCCTTTTTCATTAATACAAGATGTCGTTCTTTTGTTTTCGGTATTGTCATGACACATTGTGTCTTTTATATTTAGTTATGCATGTAGTGATTCTCTATTGTTGACACCATTGTGTTGTGATGATATCCATGATGTTACGCCTCGTGTTTCCGCCTTGGCGGGGTGTGACAATAAATCAAGTGTTTCAAGGTATATATATGAATTGACTCTTGATCTGAAAATTGACATTGCCTCCTATTTCTGGTTTAACCACGCCCGGTGCCTAGTTTCCACGAGTCAATGCCAAGTACTACTCCATCGTGAGTTTGTTGCAACCTCACCCATCTTGCTTCCTGAAATTAAGAACAAATAAATTTTAGTTCTCAAAACTAAGCAAATAAATACAAGAATTCAAATTGTAAAATAATTTTAGCTCCCTGACAACGGTGCCAAAAACTTGATGCGTATAATCGTTCATACTAATCATCAACTTTTAGATTTATAAAACCCGACTACTTATGATCTACAACGCACAAACGTGCAGAGAACCTCAACTATCCTAAAGACATGTCTAGTGTCGATAATCCCACTTTTCGACTATAACCCTCCAAGAAGAGTTTCTCGTGTTAAACCATAATTCAACTAATAAGCCAAATATAAGACTTAACAAGATCTACACTACCCTCAATACTATCAAAACTCGGGGATCATACAATAGACAATAAGGATATCTAATAAAACGATAAATCAACAGGAAACCAACATTAAAACGATAACAACATCATAACAAGGCTAGCACTTAAGGTGTTTAGCCACTCATAGTACAGATAACATAAGACATAATAAAAGAATTCTTAGATTGAATGAAATTATAATCTTACAAACTGTGTGATGAATGTTTAATACAAAGAATGATAAAAGCCATTTCTCTCTTGAACTAGTAATGAATGTGGCCGGATTCCTTGCCCTATAGAAGCCTTAGATGATCTCTAAGAACTTCTCTTGAATGAATGACACGAATGTGCAGGTTATGAGCCTCTATTTATACTTTTTGACCTAACTATGGCGTAGTCATAAGAATGGAACTACGTCGTATTTTATTGACTCAGCTTTCCTTCAATAGCAAATATTAACCACGGCGTAGTCATAAGGGTGAACTACGTCGTAGTTATGCCTAAGCACGTATATCCTTGATGACTCATGATAACTACGGCGTAGCTAAAGAGCTGGGCTACGCCGTAGTTCCTTCTATGCCTTGGTCCATCTTTGAGCTATGGCGTAGTCCATACGGGGCAACTACGCCATAGTTTTCTCCTAGAGTTTGTACTTGGTGCATTTTGTACACTCATCGATCCAATTCCCATATCTTTCCGCTCCAAGGCTCATAATTTCCTACAAGTGAAATATAAAGCAATTAAGTATACATTTCAATCAGAATTATAACACTTATGAGCATTTCAATAGTGATTTTGATACATAAAAGTATAAACAAGTTGACGTTATCAAAACCCTTTGTTGTGTCATTGCAATCTAAACTTGTTATTTCTAATGAGCCTACTGATGATGATTCTCTACTTGAAAACATAATTGAGTGTCAAAAATTAATGGGCAAGCTGATTTACTTGACTAATACCAGACTTGATATATCTTATGTTGTTCATTGCTTAGGTCAATTCATGCATTCACTTTTGACTTCTCATTCTAAAACTTCCTTTAAGATCTTGAGATATCTAAAAGGGGTCACCAGGTATGGGTGTGCATATCACTAAGGATTCAGGTATGTCTTTAACTACATATTTTGATGCAGATTTGGAAAAATGTGTTGTCACTAGAAAATCAGTGAGTGGTTATTGTGTTTTCTTGTGTGAGGCATTAGTATCCTAGAAAATCAAAAAGCAAAACACTCTCTCTAATTCTTATACTGAATCTGAGTATAGAGCTTTAGCTTCAGTGACAAGTGAAGTTGTTTGGATTTTGAAAATCTTGAAAGACTTCAACTTTCAAAATCCTTTACCATGGAACCTGTATTCAACCCACAAAACCCTAAATTATTTTCAACCCATAAAACCCTAAAACTAGAATCAGCCTTGTATATTACGTACACAGATCTGCTTCCATGTGTATATCTTAAACACAGATTTGAACATATAAAACGTATGGAACCTGTATTCAACCCACAAAACCCTAAATTATTTTCAACCCATAAAACCCTAAATTAGTTTACAACATATAAAATAATGGTTGTAATTGATGATCATGACACAGGTGAGGGCTTAATTCCCAATGATGTGTTCGACGTAGGTGAGGGTTCAAATACTACGCGCATGAAAATTGGTTAAACTGTTTCTTTTCATTTTTTAGCTGATCATGATGTATAAAAACGTTGAAGAATCGAAAACTTTTGTGATGATAGGTATAATGGATGCCATCGAATAAATGTTGGACGAACAAGATTTTATGGGTTTTTCTAATGTGTTCAACTAAACCTATATATGTTTATTCCGATTACAGCATTAGTTTTTAGTTTCTCTTAAACTGCACTATATGCATGAAAAAAATGTATAAAATATGTACATCAATGAGATAATTTTAAAAACTTTGTTTTCATCTTAAGTGTATAACAGATGTGAACGATTTTTTAGATAAACCCATTCTAAATTATTATCCTATTTATAACTAAAATTTCATATATTATATAACTGTTTGTAAGATAATCAATGTTTGAATCTGATAGCCATGATCCTGAATTAAGACCCTCTCCAAAGGCACCCCGTATTGGGTCCCATGTTTACCTGAAGATGAGAAACCTAACATAAGTGATGTATTTGACACTTTTGATGCTGGTTATGACATGTACAAGGCCTACGCTGAGAAGGGTAAAGTAAGTAAGACATAAGTACGTAAGTCAGGGCAAAAAACTTACAAGGGTAAAGTAACACATAAGTATGTATTATGCAATAGGATCCGGGTAAAGTAAAGAAATTTTGACAAAAATACTTGCCTAATAATTCCCATTTAGAAGTAAACGAACAATGTAAGGTTCATTTGAAATTAAGATCGCCTCATTAGATTTACGCATCCTCATCTTAACATCTGTACGCTTAATTTCCTTAGCATCCCCGTACTGTTGCTTCCAATTACGCACCATTTCATCCTCCCTATTAGGGTTACCTTCTAGTATATCTAATCCTTTGTTTTTCAGACCTAACATATCCCCTATCATATCCTTTGTAAGTACAATAGAACCTTTAGACAACTTAATTTCCATCTTATTATCATCAAAATTATCAACAACATACAACCCTAATTTTGATGAAATCTTGTCAACTTTGAATTCAACCATGCCCCCAAATCCAATTTCTTCCAAACCAGCTTTTTGGTTTGGTTTTAGCTGTAACATGGCGTTGCATAAGACTCTAGGGCTAGACCTAGTTTGTAAGACATATTAAGACAGCAGATAGACTGTTTTCCCACGGTTTCTTGCTTTTTTTGTGACTTGTTTCTGTTTTTTAACAATCACAGTTTTATCACCAACAACCTTTTTTCTACTTCTGACATACTTGTTTCCCTTGTTCTTTTTCTTCCTTGTTTCTCGGTGTTTCCTGCTAAAATTCAAGGTGATATAACATGAATGTACCAACATAGACAATTAAGCGACAATAAGTCTCTAATTCAGTAACAATTTTGTATATGCAATTGTGGAATTCATAACGCTATTCAGCAATGCGTACTAATTAAAAGTAAAAAACTACCAATTGCATATATGATAACTGAAAACATGTCTGCACAAACTCTTACCTTTGCTACCAGATGCAACTGTTTTAGCGTGGTCTGAATCATATACTTCTTTATCTTTGTTCCTTCCACTCCTTCGTAAACCTGTACATTAATACATAACCAGGTTTTAGCTTGCACATTATTCTAAAGTAAAAATTTACATCAATAACAATAATGAAACACACATTTCATTAGTGTTATTATCTACATATTACAGTTACAATTACACTTTCAACTGCTTCCAAATCTAATTTTTTTTTATAAACTACATTTTTAACCAAATTACCAAACACACCTTAAATAAACCTATCAAACACACCTTAATTACCTGCCCACAACACCAATTCTGATTTTTAACTTTTAAATATATAAAAACACAGTATATATTATCAATAGTGAATTGTATAACAATGTAAACGAAATAAGACAAATTAAGCTCACCTTACAAGCTTCTTCAACCTATAAACACTAATGAGTACGAACTACAGTTACAACTACACTTTCAACTGATTCCAAGTCTATTTTTTTAGAAACTTCATTTTCAACAAAATTACCAAACACACCTTATTTAAACCTATCAAACACACCAAAAATTAACTTCCCATACACATATGTTTGTTACTCTACTGAATTTTAACTTTTTAAACATAGAAAAACACAGTCTTGTATACTAATAATAGTGAATTCCATTACAAATTAAACCATTATCCAAACATCCATGTAATGACTTTTTACCCGAAGCATATGCAATATACCGCCCATATTCCCAAAAAAAAAAAATCATCATCCGACGCTTCATCATTTACATCAATGTCTTTATCATCGTTAACTGGTTCTACCACAACTTCCTTTCCGAGCCCCCTTCCACTACTTCTTAAATTTAAAAAATTATACGCTAAAACAAGGTTATTTTCAACAAACATAAACATCAATGTTATTAAGACATATCCAAAACACCCTGGTTTTTTTCCTCACAATCAAAAAACCCTCTGTATTTATATACACATTTCTAAACACTAGTGTTTTTCCACAAATCCAAAACCTCTTTATTTTTTATACACATATCCAAAACCCCTCTGTTTTTATATACACATATCAGACAATTGTGTCATTTATAATGCTATCAAAATCAAATTATTAATCAAATCAATACACTAACAATTTCATATTGTATTAATCCAAACATGTATGCAGCAACCTTTATCATTGCTACCCGACATCACTGATTTAGGAAAGTTTACATCACTGATCTTAACATTAAATAACATAATCGATCAATTAAACAGATTCTATGTGTACACAAAATACCTATTTACCAAACCCTTAATGAATAACACACATGCATTTTCTTATAAACTACAATTTCAACTGAACCCAATATCAATTTTTTATTTCAGTTTATTTACTAAAAAATAAAAATAAAAATTGGATTTATAAACTAAATCATAACAATCAAGCTTACCTTTCATGTTTCTTGAACCAATGAACTATTACGGCCTCCGATTCGTGTTTATTTATACAAAAAACAGGTGATGATTTGGTTTAATGAAAGGGGGTTTTGATTTATATACGATTGATTCACCTATAATTAAGGAATTATAAAAAAATTAGGGATTACGATTTAACATTGATGGCAGAGATTTTTGTAGGTTGAATTTTGATTTATGCGAAAAAATGGGGATCATTTTTTTATCAAGTCACGGTAATGTTTAATGGCAGTTGTAATTTGGCTTATTTACTACTATTGATCATTGACTTTTTTTTAAAATACCAAATATACCCTTCATTATACGTTTCCAGTCAATTTATAATTTGGCTTTTTTACAAAAATGCCATCATGCATTAGTGACCATTGATTAGATGATCCAAAGGTTTATATTGCTCTAAAATAGTGCTGTAGAGTTCTGCACATAAAATGGGTTCTCAATATAACGCACCCCTATATATATAATATATATATATAATATATATAGATATATATATATTATTATATATAATATAATATATATACACACTTTTTTATTATTGGGATTTAATAGTATATACCCTTCCTTATTATTTTAGTCATGTCTCTCTCTAACCATAATATAATCTATGTGTTTAGCTATCTAGGCGTTTTTGTATTCTTGTTTTCTTTGAGTTTTATTTTGACCTAATGGGCTACTCGATAGCTTATGATTCAAAATAAAAGCCAATTGAGGAGGAGCCTACCGAGGAACCGAATGAGGAAGGTTAGTTAGAAGAGTCAAAGAAGGAGGCCGACTCAGATCGCTTGTCGGATGCTCGTAGCAGGCCTGGACCCGCAGAGTCGGGTGACTCTTGCGAAGGCAAAGTCAAACCCAAGCGAGGCCTAGCATAAGTTTATTCCGTCTTTTACCTCTTCTCGATGCTATTGATTATTTCTTTCGAATATTTCGTATTTTAGAAGCACTGCGAGACTTTTGTTTCTTTATGTCGTTTTGATTTTATCTTTATATAAGTAAGTATTTCTTTGATGGAGCACCCTTTTCTGTGTTATATTAGAGTGGTTTAAGATGTGCAATATGGTATATGTGTGTTATCATTGGGAGATGTAGTATTGGAAGTAAGTATACATGTGAAAGGATGCAATTATAATTATGGTGGCCAACATAATTATAAAGGCATCACACA
>BQNB010205352.1:0-10623 GCA_026074375.1 Tanacetum coccineum | reverse complement strand
AACACTTCAAAGCGAGTTGCTCTAAAGGAAACTAATGACGTAATCCTTCTCACCGAACGTCTTCAAGAACGAAACGTTTAAGTAATAGGTTTCCACGATAAAAACGATGTCAATCCACATAGTGGATGAGAAATAATCGTTTGCAATACGCACGGTAGGGTAAGGACAAAACAACGCACATTTCCGCTTTCAACCCTAGTCTCTCTATAGTCGTGTTGCATTCACGTCGTTTGAGTATCCACATCCAAACATCCAAGCCTCACCCATTCTCGAGTGAATTCTTCAAAGGTCTTAAGCCATGTAGCAACTTGAAGCATAATTTCACAACTCATCAAACAAGAACTGTCATGAAATCAAGGTAGAAGTTGGTAAAAGACCCAATGTTTTTGAAAAATTAACTCAACTTTGGGGTCGCTTAGAAACAAAATCTTGAATCACTGAACACGGTGTTTGCGAACAAGCAAAGAATGCTTACATTAGAAGCCAAAACGGTTAAAAAACGAACGTCTCTACATGTCGTGCATACGTAGTTCACCTGCTGCTCGCCTCGGACTCTGACTCGGAATCTATCAACGAGTCCTCCTCAAGGCCTTATGTAGGGTAAGGGTACGAAAAGTATTTAGGTGTACGTCGCGACTCAATCGCGAAATTATTAGCGCGCGAAGACGATCTATGGGACAAATTGTGACTATAACGGTGTCTTAGATAACAAGGTGCTTAGGGACAGTGTGACACTATAACGACAGTAACCGATATGAAAGCAAACTCAGAACATAAATGGACCAATCCAAATAAGCATGATGTACTAAAATCAAATAGTGGACATCTAAAATAAGTGGTGTACGATGCACATAATTCCTAGTATGCTTTTCAGTGACTAAAGTGGAAAGTCGGTTTTTAAACTTGTTTAAAATAATGACTATACCCAGTGTTGCATGATACTCCCTGAATTAGACATAGTTGATCAAGTTATGTCTAATTTAGGTCTAATGATGCAACCACTCGGACTAGTCGACTCGTTTCATGTTCGGTGTTTTTAGAAAAAGAAAAATCATTTTGGTTATAGTTCGGATTTTTATTTTTGAAAAACCGGCATTCTCTATAACCTTAGGCTCTGATTACCAATCTGTCACACCCCACCAAGGCGGAAACGCGAGGTGTAACATATTAATAAACATCACACAAGATGATAGATAAAACACCATACATGATTTAGATAAAAGAAAATTATCCGTATTACAACATTACAAAGTACAAGTTTAAAAATACAAAAAAAAAGTCAACGCAGTTTTTTTTCTTCTGAACATGGACCACCCAAAAGATAATAACTTGGAAGAAAATAAACATCTTGAGCGAGTTCAAAATCAATCACACTAAATTTCCACCTTAGGAATGTCACCTGAAAAACATGATAAAAACGGTCAACTATCGAAATAGTTGGTGAGCTCTCAAGATTATGTGCACAAAATGTAGTATTTAAAAAAATGAGTAGATGTCCAAAACATAGTTCTTAATTCAATATCAAGTTGCCAAAACAAGTCGTTAATCCAAACTGATTCAAATTTCCAAAGACAGTTTTCGTTACCCAAAGTAACATAATATAAATCAATGTATATGTATGCTATAGTGTTTATGCAAGGCACTACTTAAACGTATTCAGCCTAATTCCAAACATCCAATCAAGTTCCAGTTGTATAGTGTGGCACAAACACTTAGTACTATGCACCCTTGTGCGGGGAGTGAGGAGGGGCTAATCTCGTGATAGCGCTATCCATAAATACTAACGTCTCAATCCCGATGAGGGGGATAATGAGTTAAAAGTAGTGGCGGGTTCCAAGCATCAAACATCATACATATCAAGCTCAAAGTTCAAATTTCAACACGTTTCCAAAGTTCAAATCAAGTTCCATACGTTCAAAACAAGTTCAAGTTCAAATGTGCTCAAAAGATTAATTACTTAAAAGTAATAGCATAACAAACCAATGTGCTCAAAAGACTTAATTTTTCAAAGTAAAAGTATAAAAACGACATATCATGCTTTCCACCCCAAAACAGTTTAATATGTAAGAAAGAAAGGGGATGTGAGAATACTCATCAGAAGATAGGAGTATCGAGATGCGTAACGAGAGAGACGGCGATGATAAAATCTCATACCGCGAACGATAAATAGTAGGTGACCCGAGCGGAGAAATCAATCTAAAGAGAATATGTAACAACGATTCTTCTGCGACCATAAAAGGACGTGGCGCGACTTAGCGTTATAAAGTTAATCAATACATAGAAGTAAATTACACGATTATGAGATAAAATTCCAAGATATGCACGGCATTGCACAACGACTTAGCCAAAGAGTTTCTATCCCTAGATTGACATAAAATCTGAGTTTATAACCAATTAAACACCTTCTAAGTTTCGCTTGTTAACTCTCGTTCTACTAACCTTTTTATATACTTTTTATAATTCATGAAAAGAAGTAAAATCCAAAATTCTAGATTTAACCCGACTTAATGGATTCATAACTCCTAATCCGTAAAGGCTATGAATATGAGGCTTTCACCCTTGCAAAGATCTTTGAGTCTAGTTTCCAGAATGTTAAACCAAACATTCTGATTATTTACCAATTTTTAATAAAATCTATTTTTGTGTATGATTCAAAAACCAGTATTGTTACAAAACTGAATCCCCTTACGGAAAGGCTATAAATCTAAACCGTGAAAGCTATGTAGTGAATCCTTTTTGATGAGGTTAGCCCAAGGTGTTCTACTAATGACCCATGTTTTTTAACCAAACATTCTAGTGTAAATTATGGTGTTTAACCTTTTCACAAACGGTGTTCAGATTCGGCTGTTTTAGTATAACGGGACATAAAATCACTTTCATACGGAATCGATTACAAACAACCATCCAATTCAACCACTTGAACCTTAGTCTTATAACCTATCACAACCATGTAATTATCATTGGCTCCATGCCAAAAATTATCGCTAAAGCTACGTTTTGTACTGATCTAGAAACTGCTCTAAATTTCTCCTCATAAATCAAATCCAAAAACTCGTTCAAACCACTAATTAACACATGCAATGCCAATACATACACTTATGAGCATATTTCATAATCATCACAAAACATCCTTTATATCTTCACTCCAAGATCGAATAGAATAAGAACATGCATGTTCATACAAACCAAAATTGAACACATGCACTCAAGGAGGGATTAAAATAAAATAAAAGAGATGACAAAATACTCACAATGCAAGTGTTAGATGATCAAAATAATCTACCCTTGTGGATTCTTGTTCTTGGCCGAAAACCCCAAGCACAAAAACAAAGAACCAAAACTTGTTTTTGATTCACCAAATCTTGTTTACACTCTTATAATTAAACCCTTGATACTCCAATTACCTCCAATTGGATCAAAACTCTCAAATCAAAATTCTTCAAAATCACTCATGTATGGTTGATTTATTTGTTTAGGATTAATGGGGTTTAGTTTATATATGATTTGGGATAGTAAAAGAAGGATTTGGTGAAGATTGGAAGATGATGGTGGTGATGGTTTTATTGTTTCTGTCGAACAGTAGAGAAAAAAAAGAGAAGAGAAGGGACGATGGTTCCTATAATTGTGTGTGTGTGTGTTTATCTTTTATAATTATAGAAGATATAGATTAGTTATTATATAGTGGGATTTAAACTAGTATATCATCCAAAAATAAAAGAAAATATAAGGGGGGTGCGTTTGTTTTGGTTTAACAACCGGCCAAGAGAAGGGAAGGGAATTGGTAGGATTGGGTTGGGTTATTTTGCTGAAAATTTTGTATTACTTGATTCTCGGACCGTTTACATAATTTAGCTTGTTAATTGTTATGAAACTCAAAATTTTGACGCGGTTTGGCCAAACGCAATAATAGTCGAATAAAATATTTACAAATATAAGAAATATGCTCTCGAAGCTAAATATGAAATTCGTTGTTTTCTCGATCGATAAAAAATATAATTCAAAAAAAAAAACGTGGGATTTAATATTCATAACGCTCGACTCGCGACATATTTAAAACGACGGATTTTTACTAAATCGACTGGAAAAATAATATTATACTATTCTTTAAATTAGAAATAGAATTTAAAGCTCGGAATAAACATTGACTCAAAACTCGAGTCATACCAAAAACAAGCGTTAAATGCTAAGAGTCATGTAACCACATAAAAGTGACTCCAATAATAATCAAAAGAGTCAATTATCATACGTTTGCTTCCGGATACTGTCCTCAAAATTGACGGATGTCACACACAAACCTTGATGTTTAATTGGATTCCATAAAACCTGTAAATCTTATGTATGATTTCGATCTAGGGTAGAGTACTTTGTTATCTTTTCTTCTACAAATGTTATCTCAATATATATTTCAAAAGCAAAATATATTACCATATATCTTGATATATATTGTAAAATCAAAAGATATCAACATGGTTTTTATTTGGAGTATATCTTTATTAGGAGTATATCTTTGATATATATTTTTAAAAATTAGAATATATCAATATGGCTTGTTTTAGAAGATATTATTATAGTTTTGGATAGTAAAATACAAATTACCTCTTGGCTCAGTTGGTTAACATGATTGGATATGGATATTAACTATAGGTCACAAGTTCAAACCTTGCCATTGCCAATATTTTTTAAAAAAATTCAAAATTTAATGCAAAAATAATTAAAAATCCAAAAATTCTAAATTTAATGCAAAAATAATTATTAATCCGAAAATTCTAAAAAACGAATATATATAAAAAAATTTAAAAATAAATTTAACTTCAAAATTATGAAAAAAAATTAAAAAAATTAAAAAAAAATTTAAAAAATTAATGACATGGCAACCAAGATGACGTGGCGTTATGACGTGACATTAAATACTCAAATGCCTCCTGTTATATATAATATAAAGATATAGACTGTTTTGAGCTTACTGTGTGGATTCGAACTTTTATAAATTTTGGAAATAATTTATTAAAATTGTACATATTATGAGGATCGTAGGCATATAAAGAACTCGAAAAAAACAAACCTATAACGAAGAAGTTATGACATTTACAAGGTTACGATAATTAATTATATAAAAGTTATTTTTTTAAAATAGGTACTGTTCAGATTTGAGAAAAATGTACAAATATATTATAATGATAGTACATATCATAAGGATTCCAAGCATATAAGAAACTCAAAAAACGAAATTAAAACGAAGGAGTTATGAGTTTTTCGAGATTTAAAGTTATAAAAATATTTTTATAAACTATTTTGATTTACTGTGTTCGACTCAAAATTTTATAAAAATAGTGAACGTTTTATTTAAATAGATTATTTCGTCATGATTTCATACATATAAAGAACACGCGAAACGGAGTTAAAATGAGCAAGTTATGAGTTTTCAAAGATTTCGGATAAATAGAAATACAAAAAAACTAATTAATTTTTATAAATAATTTACTCTAATTTTTATAAAAATATAACATTCTGATAAAAACTAAAAATTTGGTTTACAAGTGTTTTTGAATCCGTTTGGGCTATAAAAAACGTAAAATATTGTCGTGTCATTTATATAATATATTTATATACGTTTTTAACTTTATCAATATCATTTTTATAAAACAACTAAAATACATTATTATAAATATCATTTATAATCAACAAATTTTATATCATGTAATTATTAACAAATTAATCAATTTGGATATGGTGTTGAACATTGGAAGAATCCTCATGCGAAGATCTTCTACATAATGAAACAGAAAGAGCCTGGAAAACCAAAGAAAGAGATTTATTCAAACTCAAAAATTGTTTAGGTCATCAAGACATATTGGGAATTAGGTCATGAACACAAGTTTATCATAGAGATTGTTGCAAGGAGAGCTAATGATTGCATTGTATCAATTACCGAGCCTGATTACAAGAATCTTAACAAGAATAATATTGAGGACATATACTTGTTGATTATGAATGGCAAGGTACCGGATTATGTAGATACAGGATTGCTATGGTCTTTATGAGTATTCATTAGAAGTATAGTGATATGGGAAAGAGTGCATGACTTCCAACTTGGAATTGAAAGCTATCAACAGAAGGTTAATCTCACTGCACCAACAATGACTTTCCCAAGATTTGAAGATCATGAAATGTTCTCTATCATCTATGAGCCTATGCATGGAGTTATTTACAAGAATAGTAAGAAAGAGAAACGGGTGATGAGACATTCAGAGATCCATAAGTTTTGTGATGCAATGTTAATTAGAGTGTTAGAAGGTCTTAAGAGTTATAATAATGATGTCAAGTATGGATACGTACAAAAAGATCTCACCAAAGATGAAACAGAATACTTGAAGTTGTTTGAAGAAGAGATTGAAGCATCGAAGGCAGATGAGAAGATGGGAGATGTACGTGAATGGAAGACCACTTGGATCAAGAAGAGAACACCCTGAATAATCGACCCTTAGGGGGAGATTGTTAGGATCATTAAAAGTGTTGATTATGTGATTTTGTATTATTTAAGTAATTAATGTTTCTTTTGATAAGGTCAAAGTAGTTTGTAATAAGGTATATTATGCTAAAAGAATGAAATAGCATAATTACCAAAGTGTAGGGACTAGATGTGACAAGTTAGGAAAATAAGGAAGGAAAGCCTCCTTCCATTAACTATAAATACCCCTCTAATCTTCATTAGAGGGTGATGCACTTGTAACAAACTCTTTCAATTTTCCCTCCCTTTTATTTCATTTGAATTTCAAATACTTGCCTCTCTCTACTATTCTCTCTATGCATACATGTTCGATATGATTGATTCAAGATTAATGTGACCTAACAATTTATGCTTAAACAAACCTATGAACTCACAAACTTTATGGTGACACTTTTTAAGCATGTTTTTCTCAAGTGAATTAGATGCTTGGCATACTTGATGTGCATTGGAGTCTAAACAATACAAGATTACTTTTCAAACGACACATTTAGAGGTCATTCTCTCACAACTTGTGCAAAGGTACTCATGAAGTAACGCTCCCAGATATTATTCCGCTGCGACCCAATTTGGGGGTGTTACAATTTGCATGTAGGTACCCTTGATAGTGAAATTGTTCGGGATAGGGAGTTGAATAATAACGGAACTAGGAGTTGGAGCAACGATCCTAGTGCTTGACCACATGGGTTGGTCATCGAGATCAATAACGGTTATGGGTGGGGAATCGGGTGGAATTTTGAATTTCTCCTCAAACATGTTAATCTTGGATGTATTGACGAAATGTTCCTCGATGAATGGTGGCTTTGTAAAAGGTTTGGGTGATTCGATTTTGAGGGGGTACGTTCGGTATCTTATCGGGTTTAGTCATCTTTTTGATTTTACAGTTAAGTTCATAGAACGGACGAACGAGTTTCTTACCCCAAGAACGCAGGTTTATACAAACCTGGAGTGATTTGCAAAACGTCATAATAAAATGAAAATAAAAATAAAGGGATAAACTAAATGAAGAATAAATAAGAACAAAAATCTTTTTGTATTTTTTTTTAAGTTGACGAAAAGAAAAATAAACTAAACGACTATAAGAAAAATGTTATTATTATTATTATTTAATACTATTTTATATTACTACGAGAAAATTTATAGAAATAAACTAGTTACGACTAAATATTTCAAATAGACTTTTAAAGAAAACATTTTTTTTTATAAATCGACTATCTAATTAGCTAACCTTTTTTATGTTTTCCAATTTTTTATTTCTAAAAGAAAATAATACTTAGAACACAATTAAAAACAAAACATAAAAAACGCAAAATAGAAGCGAAACTGAAAATTGTACCAAATTAATCAAACCGGGTGGTTTGGATGACTTCTAGTTCTATCCGCGGGGTTCGGGATCAAACCGAGAGGAATAAAAATTTGAAAATGGTACACGACGGTTCGAACGTGAACGAGGTATATTATAAACAAGAGATAAACGAAAATAAGAAGTTTTTAGAGGTTTTTTTGGGTTTTCGATTAGCTATTTGTGGTTAACGTCCGACCCGCGGTTGGGAAACGACCTGGAGGGGTCTAACCGGCGGTTGGATGGTTAGTCGTCGGTTAGAGGGTGGTATGATGAAGCTCAGCCGGCGGACAGGAAGCCTGGCTGGCAGTTGGGATATTTTCTGAAGGGTTGGTGCCGTCGGCTAGATACTGTACCGGCGGCTAGGGGTTGTTTTAGTGTGAGCCCAGCTGGTGGCTAGACACACAACCGGCGGCTAGGCGACAGACTGAGGGGCCTCGACCG
Organism: Tanacetum coccineum; assembly: GCA_026074375.1. NCBI lineage: Eukaryota > Viridiplantae > Streptophyta > Magnoliopsida > Asterales > Asteraceae > Tanacetum > Tanacetum coccineum. The sequence goes on along the minus strand of BQNB010205352.1, from coordinate 2,332 downwards.
ACGGTTGGAGGCCCAACCGGCGGTCGAGGTGGTTTTCAAAAGAAAAAAAAATCTCTTTTTTTCGGTTGCACACAAGACAGTGGACGATAACAGGATTATCAAAAATGATTAAAACTAACAAAAACACGAATAAGCGAACAAGAAAGATACGGAAAATAGCACAAAACAAAACAAATCAAAACAAGACAATGTAAGAAAATTTGGTTTTTGTGGGTTGATTTTCGCAAGCAATAACAAACACAATTTTGAAATGATGAAAACAGTGATGCAAAACAAACAAAAACACAAACAAATCCCTGATAGCGGCACCAAAAACTTGATGTGTCTTGCACTACGAGTTTTAAATTTGAAACAAGGATTCGGGCAAGTATGACCCTATCGTGTGTGGCTAGTTTGGTGTGGTAAGCCGAGGTCGTTCACTAGGATTTGAGTATTTTCGGTTGTGAGAATCAAGTGTTTCAACAAGCAATATGAAATTGGTAAAATGGATGTCACAAGCCAAAATACCATAAAAGTAACAAATAACACAGAAATGATGGTTATGCAATTCTATAAGTAAAAGATAACACTTGTTTGGATTAGTTCATAATATTCAGATTGTTCATATAATAATGGTTTTGACAAATCGATTACATGTTAAGAATATGATGGTGACAAATTCCAATCTTTGATTCTAAATCATATAACCCACGCATATGATCATAAAACAATAAAATCAAGCATTAAGCCAAATCAACCAATTCAAGACTACGTTTCTTTAACAAATTCGATCTGCGATAGTTTCACAAATTCATTAACAATCACACACAAGTTTCTTTGCAAAATTAAGTAACTAAAGAAATGGTCAATACAATAGATAAGCATCCATAGACAAAATGATTATAACTAGTTGAATGATGATAATTTCGACCTATGAAATCACCAACAACTAACCAAACTTGGTAAACAAATGTCACAAAAACTCAAGTACAATTGGATCTCAAACATAACAAGAAATTGATCAAAAACATTATCAAAATAAAGCAATCCTCATATAATCAATATCATCCAAACAAGTGTATAAAAAAATACTCCATGATTATTTCAACCAGACATAAAGTCTCAACAATTATACCAATATCAAACATCTTGAAAAGTAAAAGTAGATTACCAAAGTAAGATTACAAAGGTAATAGAAGGATTTAGAGAAATCCTTGGGCCTCTAATAAAATACAATCATCCTACCAATCCGAAAAATGATGTCCAACACTTTGTTTCATGCTCGTGTGTACTCTCTTAGAAATGGCAGCGGGTTTGAGGTCTTTTGGGAGTGATGAAAATGAAGGAAAAGCTGTCATTGTGGGTGAAGGATAGTTTTCTTCTCTTTGTTGTAATTTGGTAGTGAATAATGTACCAAGAACTAGCCAAATGGAAGGTATATATGCTTGGATGTGTTATACTTAGTCATTAAGGGAATAACTTGGGGCCAAAGGGGTCATAAAAGTGCATACAAAACGAGTTGTAAAAGGCAAATGATCGGACTTGGAATTTGATGAAACTTAAGTGCAGTTCAGTTTTAAGCGGCTAAGAACTTAGCCGACGGCAGGGGAAACCCGCAGCATTGATCTTAGCCTGTAGTTAAGGATGCCCGTCGTCCGATTACGATTCTTTCTTCTTCTTTAACATCTTTGGCTTCTTTCTTTCTGCTTGGGAACATTATTTCATACTTGTATCCCTCTTGATTATGATCCATGAAACTTGTACTTGGCGGGATTTCTTCATACATGCATCATTCTTTACTTGTTCTTTATTTCTTTGTCTTTTTTCACTTTTCTTGACTTTGGCTAACTAAGAACACATGATACAACTTTGTACGAATATGAGCTAAAAAGCTCGTTAGTTTAACAAAATAGCATGCATAAAACACGAATAACGCTCCTAAAAATATACTCGATTTGAGCGTTATCAAAAAGTTGGAAAAAAAATTAACAAAAATTAATGAAATGCACATCAAGTTATCAGAGGATCAATAAATAGTTTATTGGTAAATTTGTTTGATGAAAAACTTTATAATGTTACATATATATGAGATCAAAAGATGATGGTTGTGTAATTTGTATGAAAAAGAGTGGTTTTTGCAGCCAATGGCACAAGTGATAGCTCACAATTAAAGTGGGGATAATCTCGTCATTTCACAAAAAAAATCCTAGTTTTAGCATTATACTACAAAATTGAGTCAAGTTATAAATAAGTGTCAACATTGATGTGACTTTTTCAAATTTCCCTAGCAATATATGTTGTTTTTAAAAAACAAATATAAAGTTTATAGGGTATTTGTTATATAAAATTTAAG
>BQNB010205348.1:0-10623 GCA_026074375.1 Tanacetum coccineum | reverse complement strand
GCAAAAAGTGCCCCATAACTTTTAAAAAGGTGCAAAAAAGAGCCCATGAATTACCAAATGGGCAAGATTTGCCACCTCTAGTTATAGGGAAACAAAGAAAACATCAAAACTGCCTGTTGTGGTTTCCCTTTTTAATGACCTAAACGCACCCTTAGATTTGCGGAGAATTTTTGGAAAAATACCAATTTGAACGCTATTTCCGTTTTCCTTGTTTTGCACAAATTTTTTTTGTAGGAAACAAAGGTGTTTTCTATCAACTAAACGTGTATGTTTCTTTCAATCTGATTTCCGTTGTTTTGTATCTTTTTTGTAGGTAATCGCACAAACAAGCATCAGTTTAAGTTTAGCATTTAGGCTCTTTTTTTTATAAAAAAGAATAGGATAGTGTATAAACCTTAAACCCTCGCTAGCTACTGAAACTGAATTTTGGGATATGGAGAACAATCAGATTATAGGCGATACGACAGATAGGATTTCCGAGCTTCCTGAATTTATTGCTCACCACATACTCTCACTTTTGGATTCTCCTAAAGAGCGTGTTCGAATGAGTGTATTGTCTAAGAACTGGTTTGCTCGAACGGCTTCTTTCCCTATTTTGGATTTCAATATCAATAAATTTCTCCCACTCATAAATCCATTTGACGGCCCTTTTAACCCAGCCATAGATAGATCTACAAGGAACAATTTTTTCAAGTATGTTGAGTATACCACTTCCAGATTTTGCCTCCAAAGTGTCACTAGTGCCCACACATTAAACCTTGTTACACACCTCGAGCATCCTAAAGAAGCAGACATTATTGACAGATGCCTTGAGTTAATTCTTAAGAGAGCCGTGAAGGTTTTGGTAATTGATGTTATGGGCTGGCCTATGTACTGTGTGCCTGACATACTCTTATCGTCGGCCTGTTCGTTGACATCTTTGGAGTTGAGTGAATGTGAGGTTCCTTTGTCCTTGATGGCTGATGATGTCAAGTTCAACTCTTTGAAGGGACTAGTACTTTATAACACCCTTATTGATGAGGAAGTGATCAATCGTCTAATTGCCAGTTGCCCTCTTCTTGAGAAATTAAATGTTAGATATTGCTATGGTTTTGAGAGATTTTGTGTTTCTGGTCTTCAGTATCTTCAAAAAGTTTCGTTTTACTTTATGGATGAAGTTGAGGAAATCAACATCGAAGCTCCAAATATGTATTATCTTGAATTAGGGGATTCTGAAAGAAGAGGGTTACCATCTATGAACTTGGCTTCATGTGAAAAACTAACAACATTGATCTATTCCGGGTATCCCTCCCCCACATCAGAAGGGTTAGCTGACTTGTCATCTAGCTTTCCCGTCCTTGAAGATTTGCATTTGTATCTTCCGGGTCATTGCAAGACCCTCAAGTTGTCAAGTCATTCTGTGAGGAAATTTGTGCTATGTTCAAATTGTGATTTGGAAGACATTGATATGAATACACCCAATTTGCTTTTATTCAATTACGAAGGCTCTTCACATATTTCCGATCCTTTGGTAGGGAATGCAGCCCCCTCAAAAGCACGTATGGAATGTTACCCAGATAAGGCTGTTGATACTATTTGGTTTGAAAAGTTGAGGCGATTTTTGGACAGGAGTACTATCGGATTCAAAGAATTGAAGTTGTGTATTAGCGCGGTATTGTATTTACCCAATTTATTTATTTCATTAGTAATTTATGCATATGTACCTGGTCCAAGCAATGATTGCTTGTCTTATAGGTTCTCATAGATGTTGAGGAATTGAAGGTGATTCAGCCGCTGCCTTTCAAACTCGGGCATGTTGAGCTAGAAACAAACAACATACAAGAATTATCGGTTTATCTAGCTGTTGTGGATGCTATCCTTTGGTGTTGTTGTCCTCGATCTCTAACTTTAAAATCGAGCTTTGGCTGTGCTAATTTTGAAGAATGGAGCCATAGTGTCAAGGTAAGAAAACATGTACCTTCTTTGGTGAAGTGTTCTATTATCTGTTGTGGGTGTCTTCTAATAACCCCACAAATACTATCAGTTATGTCACTTGCATTGCACTTTAACATTGTTTGGATTATGTTTCTTGGCCACAATTAAGTAAACATATTATTTCTATAATAGCATTATGATTATCTTGTTATTTGTTTCTCAGTTCATATGTGAGAAGCTACTTCAACAAGAAGATCAAGGTCGAACAAATATTGAGATCGTGTTATCTTCTTCCTCCCAAGACAAAAAGCATTTCAGTGACTTCAATTCATTGTTGACAGCATCACCCCATCTTAAACGAGGAGGAACAATCACCTTCGTAAAGAAAGAAGGTACCATATTTCTTATTTATAATGACTTGTATATATAAAATATACATGTGCGACACATTCTTTATCTCACTTGTTGATATCCAAACAGTCATCCAAGAAGAGCAGGATAGTCGCATAGTTGAAAGGTTTGCAAATATGGAGATATCATGATGTCCAAACAGTTGTCCAAGAAGAGCTGAATTAAGAATTTATCATTTGGTGTGAAAAGTAAAGGGTACTATGTTTTGCAGGAATCAATTACAGAAACTTGTGAAACTGATGTAGTTGCATTGAACCTTTTATTGATGATATGTTTGATGTCATCTATTTCGGCATATACAACTAAATGCAACAAGTAACGGGGTATCTCACACATGTATAGTGAGGGACGTTTTGTGGTTCGTCACATACGTATGAGTTGATTTGGATTTTGTGCTATGGAGTAACCAATTTCAAAAACTAGCAAACACTGAATAGCTTAAACTTGTTGCTGTGAACCTTTTGTTATATATTCTGCTTTCTGATCTTTTAGTATGTACTCATGCGTTGAATACAGATAATGATGTGTTGACTCGATATCGATGGTGCTTTTGCTTCATTAAGTTTGCTTAATGTCTTTTATTAAGCTCTAATTTTCAGTAGCTGGCTTGCTGGTTTTACTTGGCTTTGTTGGACGCCATGGCTATGTTTGGCAAAACTCAGTAGCATTATGTTTTATAAGAGCGTATGGTAACATGCTGCAAATGTAACTATAAAGTGTAAATGAAGTATACAACCCTAAACGCTAAATGCCTTAATGATTCTTCCATTAGCATTATATTAGGACCGTTTAAAATAAAACCCATAAGCTAAAACTTGTTGCCAAACAAGCATACAATCTCAAAAGCTAAACGCTAACACATGTCGCAAACACAATCCAGATATTTTCTTCAGGTGGTGATATGAGTTTGCTTCATATAACTTAGCTATACAGAAGTGTTTGTTTGCGACTTACTAGTTCACCGGGACTGAGCCGGGAACTTATATCGTCCAAACAAATATCCTCCCCATTTAGTGTTTATTTCTTACTTTTAAACCGATTATCTCAAATTCGGTTTTTGGTTTGGTCTGATTCATTTTGTATTCGGTTTGGTTTTTTGGTTTTAACTGATGGCGATATGAGTTTGCTTCATATAACTTAGCTATACAGAAGTGTTTGTTTGCGACTTACTAGTTCGCCGGGACTGAGCCGGTAACTTATTCGTCCAAACAAGTATCCTCCCCATTTAGTGTTTATTTCTTACTTTTAAACCAGTTATCCTCCCTATTCAAATTCGGTTTTTGGTTTGGTCTGATTCATTTTGTATTCGGTTTGGTTTTTTGGTTTTTTGGTTTTTTTTAACTGATCACCTGAACCGAAAAACCTGCGAACTGGACTGGTGAACCCCCTACTTTGTAACTTTTTTTCTTTTCTTGAAAAGCTTGTTACGAGGTCGTTTTGAAATTGCTTTTTGTTTTTCCTTTTCTCTTTATTAAATATAGAACTAACAAATTCATGTACATTTTGGTCGATCTCCGATCATTGTTTTTAAGCCACGTTTTCTTCTATGTTTGGAGAATCGAACATCAAATTTTTTTTTAAAAGAATAAAACATCAAAAATAATTCGTTCACCATATTTCAAGAAATGTTTGGAGCATTAATTAAAAATTTTAATTTTTTGAAAAATTAATATTCACTTTCAAAACATATAATACTAACTCCTTCTATAAATATTTGTCCACATTGCTATCTCGAGATGTGTTAAAATGAGTGTTCGCCTTGTATTTGAACCAATGAGAAAAACTTTAGTGGGTGCATATGATATTTGTTGTTAAATTTTGTAGTTAATAAGATTTCCTAAACTTTTTGTATTTTGAAAATGATCATTTCTTCAGGATGAAAAAAATAGTATATTACATATATAAAAGGGGATAACATCTCTGCACCAAACAACATGGAGTTATCTGCTGTAGGGGTGTTCATCGGTTCGGTTTTCGGATTTGTGGGTTGTATGGTTTCAGGTTCATCGGTTTAAAAATTTTCAAAGTCAAAATCAAAACCAAACCAAACCAATTATAGAACGGATAAAATCAAACCATACACCAAATTACAATTCGGTTTGGTTTTGGTTAAAACCAAGAAAACCCTTTGTAAGACGATAGACAACTTGGATAAATCCAAATCAACTCTCTCTTAGAAACCCTAGCCACCATCTCTATTCTTCATTATCAATCTCCTTTTATCCTTAGTGTTTGAATTCGTTATAAGGCCGACAATGACAAAAAACAACACCCCCACCAAAAAGTCTTTCTCCGGATGATTTGGGATGTGATTAGATAAAGTTTAAATCTTTTGTTTTGGCAATAAGAAATTGTTTACATTTGTTGTATTGATTAAAAAATAAAGTCAGATGTATAAAGTTTAAAAGGTTATTTGTTTATTTTTTAAAACGTTATAATAAAACTTGTAAATTTATAAATTTACACTTTTAACTCCATATAATTTATTTAAAATTAAATCATTAAAGTTTTATTAATTATCTCCTCTTTTTTCAAGTTTTTGTTTTCATAAATTTGACACATATATTTTTATGTGTTTTTTTCTCCATCAGATTTCTTCACCAAAAATTTTCAATTTTGACTAAATTGATTCAATTTGACTGATCTTATGACCAATTCAGTATCGCACCATTTTTTCCTACGTGTTCAACATCAAGCATTCTGATTGGTCCAATTTATTTTCATATATGATTTAATCTGATAGAAAACTCCGAAATAATTCTTTTATTATATAAAAGATTCGATTGATGTCATATAATGTCTATCTATGTGTTATTGATGTGATTAACTAATGTTGTTTGCGTGTATCTTTTCGATTATGTTTTGGTGGTATTTATGAATTTATAGAATTCTTTAAATAGTTACGAACTATGGATTATTAACTACTCTCTTCGTCTCATTTTTATTGTCCAGAGTTTCCTTTTTGGAGATGTCATTAATTGTCCCACTACTAAAAAATAACATATGGAAGTTTGAATCAAGTTAACTATATTATCCCTTAGTTTGAATATTCTTACAAACTTAAAAAAGACTTTATATAATTAGCTAAGGGTAATAACTGTCATTGCTGTCAAAAAATAATAAAGAGAAAGCAGTAATAAATGCATTTTTCTTAAACTGTGTATTTTTTATCGGAGGACAATAATTTTGGGACGGAGGGAGTAAGAGTTATGATTATGTCAAGAATTCAAGGATAAATTCACAACTACTAAGTTTTAAATATTTTTAGTATTAATTAGTTTTAATGCCCGTGCACGCACGGGGTTTAGACATTATGTTTTTTTAATTACATGTATGATTTTTATTTTTATTTGTTTATAAGTATGTAAAGAGTATTATCGAACTCATATGAAGAGAATATATTCATATCTTATATATATTATATGAGCTTGAGGATAATTACTAATTTTTTTTCTTTTGATTTACCTGTTAACTAACTCGACATTGTGAGCCGACTAATCTCTACAAAACTACTCTTTTAGGTAGCCCGAAGTCGGCTCATGTGAACCTTCGAGGCCATGATTGTCACTTGTAATCGTTGGTTATAGACCTCCCTTCAATAAAAAAAATTTTTTTTGATGGGGAGCTTTAGATCGAAGGAGGACGATGTTGCTAAGATATCAACATCGATTTTTGTTTCGAATTTTCCGGATTCTGTCTCAGCCAAGGACATGTTTCATTCTTGTAAACAATATGGACACGTGTGGAATTTCTTTTATTTCCTAAAGAAGAGATTGAAAGAACGGCAAGCGATTTTGTGGGTTTCTGTTCGCTTCATAACTTGAGTTCAATGTGGAGAGATTGGGTTTTAATAATTTATGTAGCGGATTTGGTTAGGAAATGTTGCAAACTCCAGAGCCAAATTGCAAGTTCAATCGGATCAAGAAGAAATAGAACAAATACAAGACTGCTATCCGCAAGAAAACACAGAGGGTCCGTAAAAATACTTTTTATGAATCCTAGCAAAGAAGGCAGGATACTTTGATTTCTAGAAACTCTTTATTAACTATTGAAAGGAACTATATGGAACAGGAGACGGATCTCTCCTGTCATTGTTCTGGAAGAAGATTGTCAGAATTCTAAGGATTTATCTAATTCTTGATGGTAGAGTACAAAGAATGTTGGGTCACTATCAAACCTTAAGTAGGTACTGTGTAACGAAGGTTTTGATAGACATAATCTGTGCGAATAAGGGAAGAATATGGTTTTACTTGAATTCGATAACACTAAGGCCAAAGAACTATTTCGGGACAATGTAGGGCGGGGTCTTGGTTTTTGGTGTTACGTCAAGCGTCTCATGACTTCACTCCTGAGGGTAGAATTGCTTGGGTGGATGTTGAAGGAATCCCTTTTAAGTTTTGGTCAGGAAAAACGTTTAAAAAGATAGCTACAAAGTGGGGTGAACTATTGGATGTTGATGACCATGACGAGATGAGTTTTTCAACAAAGAGGATATGCATTCACACGAAGATAGTTCCAACAAATGTAAAACTTTAAATTAAAATTGTTTACAAAGTAAAGTGCATTGATTCGAGCTAAAGAGCTACCGGCTGGATAACCCGAGTTCTCCGAAGACTGAAGAGATGATGATCATTCGAACAGGAATTCATCAGCAGAGAACATCGATCTTGTTTTACAATATTGATCTGAGAGGATAAAGAGCTGATCTGAGGAGCTGAAACAATTTTTGAGAATTCTGTGGCATGAAAGAGAGGCAGTCGGAGTATCCTATAGTATTATACTCATTCTAAATAAAAACAAAGTTAAATTCTGATGTGAATTCGGGAGTCAATGAGATAGAATCCTAGCCTCAAATAATCCTCACCGGTTTCCCACCTAGTGTGAAAAGATTGGTTCAAAGTCAAAGGATGATCAGGTCCAGAATATAGAGTATTAAAGCAGTTACATGTGATAATGAGTCTGTGCATCAGGTTGAACGTGAAGATAACAGGAATAGTGATGGTGCTAAAACTAATTCTACAGGTTCAAGGAAATTCAAGATGTCTGAAATACCACGTACTGGTGGATCTATCTTAAGTGTCATGGAGGAAATTGTAAAAGGGTGTATATAACCCCCCAAATGGGGTATAATATGGATAGGGTGTGCGCATGATATTACCAAAATAATTGAATCACAAGAGGGTACGGGGTAAATAGATGAATTTTTCTGTCTTAAATGTTCAAGAGGCCTCGCCCAAAAGGCTAAAAGATTGGGTAAGAGGCTTGAGTAATAAGAAAAAAGTGAGTTTCGAGGGGTTACAAAAACTAAGATGAGTCTATTGATTTACATAGTGTGGACTCTGTTGGGGTAATGTAACCCATTGAATTACGTTCATAGAGTGACTCTATTGGTAATTCTTGGAGGGATTCTTCTTTGGTATTTGGACCCAATTCGTTATCGTAAGGACAGTTATATCTGGGTTCGATTATTTTGTCATTGTTCGTGTGTGTTGGATTAAATCGGGATAGGATAACCTTATTGTTGTGAGGAATAAGCGCCAGCATGAAGTTAGAGATAAAAGCGGCAAGTTATGGGATTATCTTTCTCCATTATCGAACCAAAGGCCGGATGAGGTTGGTGATGATGGTAGATTTTCAACGCAAGTTAGATACAAAAATCGGGACAGATTTCGTGATTCGAATTTCAATGCTCATGGGCGATATTTTAATAATTTTATTATTAACGCAGGTCTTGAAGAGGTTCCTCTTGGTTGGAATTGCATTATCCTTGGTGCCCACAAAAACGCGTTCTAAAATGAGCAACGTTGGATAGGTTTCCTCCGTTTCGGAAATTTGTTTAAACACATGTCCGAAATATAAGTGCTATACTCTGATAATTTCGCTCGGATCATCCGCCCTAATTTTACATCGTGAAGCAATCTTTTGATTATGGCACTGCTCCGTTTCGGTTATTTCACTTTTGGTTTGATGTGGATGGTATTGATAAATTTTGTTACAGATTCTGGAATAGATGCTTCTTGGATGATTCAAATTGCTAATGCGTAACTTTGTTGGTAAGTTGAAGTTCCTCAAGGAACAAATCCGAGCTTGTTATGCAGAATACAGAAACAATCCAACGGTCCTGTTACTAAATTTCAAGAAGAACTACGGATCTTGGAAGAATTGATGATAAAGTAATGGATTTTGACGAGATTGTTAACAACCGTTTGGCGATTCCTTGGTAAATTACAGCAAGATGAATATAGGCCCAAACTTCGAAGTAGCTCAAAAGGCTAAGATCAAATGGAATTATAAAGTGAGAAATGAGAATACGAAGTTTTTTCATGCATGCTTAACAAAAACGTAGCCAATTGAATATTCGGGTATAATGATAAATGGTAAATGTGGAGACTGATAATCTGAAGGCTGTGAAACAGGAATTTCTTGTCAGCACTTTCCCGAAACAGGTTTGATAAGCCTCCGGATCAGAATGCTCATATTGATATGCCTTTTCCGAATTCACGTTTCCGACTGATCACGATAAAGACCTGATCGTATGGATTCTAAAGGAAGAGGTTAAAAGGGGCGCGGTGAGGGATTGCGGAACAAAACAAATCACCGGGTCTAGATGGTGTCACCATTGGGATTTTATCGACACTTTTGGTCGAACGAATTTGAAAATGATATTTTAGAGGCATTAAGTATTTTTGTCAACATGTGGTGAAATCCCGAAGAGGAGTATACGACATTTAATTGGCATGATCCCTAAAGAATCCCGATGCCAACATTGTTAAGGATTTTTGCCCTATTAGCTTAGATTGGGAGTATAATAAGATTACGCCAAAATTTTGACTATCGCTTGATGGTGTTTCATGGGATATTGTAAATGAGGTTCAATCGGCTATCATATCGGAGAGACAAATCCTTGACGGTCCATTTATCCTTATAGATTATGCAATGGTGTCGTAGAGGATAAAAACAATCCCGTTAAATCAAAGTCGACTTTTGAAAAACATACGATTTCGTTCGATAAATTTCTGGATGGAAATATTATATGGTAAAATTTTGGTTTGGGTATCAATGGAGAGGATGGATTCAAATGCCTAATTCGTCTAAAGGCTCAATTCTTGTCAATAGGAGTCCTACGGAGGAATTCCAATTCTACAAAGGTCTAAAGCAAGGTGATCCCGCTATCCCCCTTTTTTATTAACCTTTAATGGAAAGCTTACATATATCGTTTTCAAAACGTGTGTACTTGGGCATGTTTACTGTTATTAAGCATAGCTCATCGCTAAATATTTCACATCTATCTATGCGGGATGATTCAATATTTCTTGGGGCAATGAATGAATCTAATATATGACAACCGCTTGTTCATGTGATGGAATGCTTTTATCCGTGTCTCGGTCGTTCGATACATTTGTGCAAAAGCAAAACGAACTTTCATTCGATTAAAAAAAGTAAGTAAGAAAAAAGAACTAATTATTGTGATTTTTTAAACTAGTTGTTTTTTGTTATGTGACAATTATTTTAGACGTAGTTGGTGAAAATATGTCTAGAGTGCACGCTTGAAAAGAAGTCATTGTTAAAATCAAGTCCCGTTTGTCGAATTAGAAGTTAAAAACGTTATCTATTGGTGGTCGATTTACTCTTCTTAAATCGGTGTTAGGATCGACGCCGATCTTCCATATGTCTATATATAAAGTCCCTTCGAGTGTTCTCCATTTGCTGGAATCCATTCGGAGTCATTTTTTCCATGGGTGAATTGGAACAAGGTTCTCACAGCTAAAGAAAGAGGGGGTTTGGGGGTTTCCAGTCTTTATGCGCTTAATAGAGGCTTAATGTGCAAATGGGTTTGGCAATTTTTTGCACATAAATCTTTGTTATGGTCTAGAGTGATTAAGGTCATTCATGGTCCTGAGGGAGGTTTGATCACTGATGTGAGAAGTTGTGCAGGAAGTGAAGAAGTTACAGAATCAAGGTGTCAACATATTTGATTATATTCGTATCAAGATAGGAAATGGAGACAATACTAGTTTTTGGAAAGACAAATGGCATAATGAAGGCGTTCTGAAAGATCTATTCTCTCGTCTGTACGCGTTGGAGAGGCATCAGAATGTAACTATTCAGAATGTAACTATTCGTCGGAATCCAAGAAGTGGTGTGGAAGAATTTCAACTCGACAATCTCTCCAGGTTGGTTAGCACGATTACCCTCTCATCTGCTGTTGACATGTACGTTTGTGTAACATTCCGTAATTTCAGGTCATTTTCGACGTCATCTATTTTACGAGTTTCCGTGAGTGAGTGTCGACATTTA
>BQNB010205347.1:0-10623 GCA_026074375.1 Tanacetum coccineum | reverse complement strand
CGCCTGGGAAAAATGCATATTTCGCCTAGATGAAAATGTATATTTCGCCTAAAGGACAATGTATATTTCTCCTAGAAAAAAATGCATATTTCACCTAGATGAAAATGTATATTTCGTCTGATGTAACCTGTATATTTCGCCTGCTTCCAAAAACATACATATTTCGCTTCCTTCAAACTTTTCCGGAAAACCAACTTTAAAAACACTAAAAACACTAAAAACACACACTTTTTAACGTTTTTTGTTGATTTCTTTTGCAAAACTAAGTATTACTATGCTATTACTAACATAAAAACACAAACCTTTTGATTTTTAACACCTAAAAAATAATCACTTTATTTTTGTGTAAAAAACAAAAACTAAAAAACGTGCCTTTTACAAGATAAACACAAGATAAAACGCACACACAACACACTAAACCCACCCCTGGGCTCTTGATACCAAATGTTATCCCTATTCTAAACAATGATCACTTCTTTTAACACATGTATACACGAAATAATATAGAAATAAAGGAGAGAAGAAGATGAAGAAAAAGAGAAAGAAGAAAGGAAGAATATTACATTAGAAAGGAGTGTTTGGATTGAACTATGTGAGAATGTTTGGAGGATTCTTACAAGAAGTGAAAGCCAACACCCATCCCATCTTGGAGAGGGGTATTTATACCACTTGAGGGCCTTTGAGGCGTGTAATTTGATTGGTCATGGGCCGGGCTCGGGTTCACTTTGGGTTTTAGCCCGATACACGTACAATATTAGATTGAATAAATGACCTCGATGCCTGTAACTAGCCTATTACAACGTATATTATATAAAGACCGAAAATTCCATATTTGACTTAATATTTTGATGCTAACAGTATAAATAATTATAACTAGTTTAAGTAATAATCAAAGAAATATTTTTCATACACTTTACATTTTACAAAGAACTAGACATTCTTTAAAAAACACAAACCATTTAAAATAAATGAAAATGTTTTAATTAAATTCAAAATTTGAATTCAGCTTTTAGAAGCCTACTTGAAAGATTATGACAAGACTTGTAAGAAACCACAAAAAGACAAAAACCAGTCATCCGTTGTACATACGACTCGCTTAAATAAGGGATGATTCCCTTATCAATAATGGAACTGTCGCACCGTAAAGGAGTAGGGTCAGGTTTTTTTGCCTATAAATAGAAGCTCATTTCTCACACCTCAAATCACTTATTTTTATCATTTTTCTCTGCATATTTCTAGCAACATTAAACTATTTTTCTTTGATCATTACATATATTTAATCTCATTTAAAGTGACCCAATTCATCATTCACTTTGATTACAAGTCAAGAACTTAAAATCTCTTAAAGGTACGAAGTTGATCTAATCTAGTCTTAGTTATCATATCATTTGTTACATTCATTATGTTGATCGAGTCTATATCCATCAATCATATTTGTTAGTTAGATCGGGTTAGTATTTGAGTTCTAAAAATACGTGAGTGAGAATGTTAGTATTTTTATCCTGAACTACGTTAGTGAGTGGGTTAGTATTTTAGTCTTTAAAATATGAGTGTGAAAGGTTTGGTTTTATCATGAGAAAAACTCAACATTAGCTTAGTGTTAGAAATTTGTAAGCAATGTTGTACGATTTTCTCCGTCTGAAGAGAGCTTGTTGATATAGTGCATTAAACTCCTAAGTCAGATACTCATGGAATGGAGTAGGGCAAAGAGGAGCTTCGTAGCCGAACCACTATAAACCCTTGTGTCCCGGTTTGATCTTTCCATCTCTATTTTATTTATCATTACTATACATATTGTTTTTAGTTTATCTATTATATATTTGTCGTGATTGATTAATCTCATATACCTAGAATCTAAAGTTTTAAATGATAAATTATTCAACCCCCTTTCTAGTTTTCACAATTGGTATCAGAGCTTGGTCACCAAAGATTTTTAAAAATATTATATTTTAAAGCTTGAATCGATCTATGGATTCCGATAAATATCTAGAAGGGCAATCTATACAAAGATCACCACTTTTTAAAAGCAACGGTTTTATATATTGGAAAATAGATTCGAGACATATGTGTACTCAAAAGATCTAGATCTTTGGCATATTATTACAGTGGGTGATTTCCAACCTATTAAAAACAATCTCAAAACTAAAAAGGATGAAACTAATCCTTATAAAAAACAAGATGATGATCTTAAAAAAAACATGCTAAATACAATGAGGCCAAAATAGTACTCTATAATGCTTTGCTTAATAAGGAATATGAAAGATTATTTGTGTGTAAAACGACAAAAGAAATTTAGAAATATTTACTATCACCCACCAAGGTAATAGTCAAGTCAAAGATAGAAAGACTGATCTTCTTGTTCAACAATACGAACAATTTTTAATTCCGGAAGATAAATTTATTGATATTGGTTTTGCTAAGTTTAATACTACAGTTACTAGTCTTAAAGCACTTGACAAAAGTTTATATAGTAAGAATTATGTTAGGAAATTCTTGAGATCCCTTCATCTTAAATGGAGAGCAAAGGTCACCGCGATAGAAGAGTCGAAAGACTTGTCATCACTTTCTCTAGATGAACTTATCGGTAATCTCAAGGTCCATAAGATGATAATGGAGAAAGACTCTGAATTAGTTAGAGGTAAAAGAGAGAAAATAAAAATGTCTCGCCTTGAAGGCTAAAAAGGAGTCTAGTGATGATGAGACCTCGATGTTCGAAAATGAGGACTAAGAGTATGCTATGGCGGTAAGGGATTTTAAGAAGTTCTTTATGAGAAGAGGTAGATTCGTTAGGCAACCACATGATGACAAGAAATCATTCCTAAAGTATCAGGATGATAGGAAATAGAAAAGTAAGTGGAAATGTTTTAGATGCGAAGATCCAAATCACCTTATCGAAGAATGTCCAGAACCGCCTAGACACAATAACCCTATATTAAATAATAAAAATATCATAACAACGGATTATATAGTAAAATAATAGTTTAATGTATTAAAATTTAGTGCATCAAAATATATAATGTATCAAATAACATCTAATTATTGACATAATTGATCCCATCTATACTGCTCGTTTTATATTATTATATATAAGATTTGATACTTAATTGATTATCTTTATGAATTTTAGTTATTATCAAGCAATTGGCGAAATATGGAGAAAAGAATGTGTTTTGGAGCATAAATGAAGAAGTTCGAGAAAGTCTACTGAATTTGAAGAATACGACCTATCATTCTAGACAGATCCTCCGTATCCCAAGACTAAGACGAATTCAATACCATTGCCTGACTTTGAAGAATACGCCGTATCCACATCAGCAGATACGCCGTATATGAAACTTTGGTCAACACTCGAAACATGCATGTTTTACACTCGACACGCCGTATCCAGAAGACCTCAATACCGTATTGAGTGGCGGTTAAAGATTATTCCAGAATATTATAATCGTGGAGCCCACGTTGAAGACCCCGATACGCCGTATTGGATCCATCCAATATGCCGTATCGACCAGATTTCAGAACTTATATATAGAAAACCTAACATTCGGTTTTCAGTGTGCAATAGAAGCTTTTAACCACCAAGTATGATTCTCAAACGATTTTAGAAGACAAGAAGGTCATACAAGTGCATTAATTCCATAGGAAAACTCTTGTAATCATTATACCCCGCAATAATCGTTCGGTTAGCGTATCCTTCTTTATAAATTCTACTTTAATCATTCCGAATATGATACTGTGTATTGTTACAAAGATTATAGGCTAATACCTGTAGGTATTAGCCAAATTTGTGATAATTTAATGTTTTGATTTGTTTATATCGATTGTTTACTATTTCGTTGCATGTCAATTATGTTTATCACTTCATACCCGTTTATGGCTTGATTATGTTTTCATCAATCATACAAGTTTTTAGTGCATATAGTACAATGCATTTTATGCATGTTTTGGATATATATGCAATTTTGCAACTCTGAAAGGATATATATGCAAAAGCCTATTTTTTATGATTTAATTTCATCATAATTTTTAGAATTTTGTGCTTTTTAATTCAACATCCATTTTCATATACTTTTATGAATTTGTAGTTTTTTTTCATTTTTAGTGCCGCCGAAACTGCTGTTTTACACGAGTACCATGCTAGTTGTATAAAAGGGTAATTTTAAATTTTAGTTCGTTCTTTGCAAGTCAAACACATAAAAGTTACAGAGAATTACTAGTCGACAAGAAGATTGTGAATGCAAAATTTAATTCTATAAAATAAATAAACTTGGATATATACGAAGCATATATAAAGCTAGCGGGCCTAGTCTAATACTCTTTCCGTGTCAAAATTATTGTCCACAGAAAAAAATACACAGTTTAAGAAAAAATGCATTATTTACTGTTTTTGTTTCTACAAAAGTCAAACAAAAGAAAGTTTTACTCTTTGACAATTAATTAATGTGTTCTTTTAATTTGTAAATATCAATTTCTATTAAGGGCAATATAGTAAAGTTAAACAATTAAAACTAGTATTTTTAGTAGTGGACAATTATTTTGAGAGATATGAAAAGGGAAGTGATTTGTACATTACTTTTTTTTAGTCATACATCACTAATCGTGCATACCGGTGTTGTACTGTGTGCATTATCGATGTCATTTAGTGTTGTATGGCTAAAAAAATGGTGCACAAATCACTTCCCATATGAAAAAGAAAAGATGACAATAATTTTAAGACGAAGGTAAGTAGTGTGTATAGTCCAAAGTGTAAAAAAATGTTATGCTTACAAAAAAAATGTAAATTTTTTTCACACGATGACTTGTCTAATCAAGATAGACACATAGTCATCCACCGAGTGACTTTTATAACACACACTTACTACACTAGTTGTCTGCATGAAAGTGAATCGCCATGAGGAAGAAGCACCGAGATGAGATAAATTCCAAGTTACCAGATGATATAATGATGAAAATCTTTAATAAGCTGGACTCAAAATCCAATCGTGATGCATCTTCACTCGTATGCGAACGTTGGCGAACACTAGAACGAATCACCCATCAGACAGTTCGTATAGGTGGTAAAGCAACCCCTGATTCATTCGTTAAATTAATCGCTACATGCTTTGTTAACGTTACCAACCTGATTATCGATGAATCAAAGTCCGGTGCTCATCCGTACGATTTCGTAAGCTCCATTTTTACCCTTGTTTTAGTTTGATATCCTATTACCACATGTTTTCATTTGCATTTGTATATCGTAGAAAGTGTTAACATGTGTTTTTTATTTAGATCTAAGCCTTTTTTGTTATGTCAATATAAAAAAAACCCTAATTTTCTCTCTAGTTGTTTTGTAACTTGTGGTTTTAGTTTTTCATGTAAATTTTCACTTTGTAGATATATATCTATACTACATATAATAGAAAAACTTACAAATTTTGAAAGCGAAAAACTTAAAGTATTTTAGGAAGTTCTTACACTATTTTCGGAATGGAAGTGTGATGGCATCTAAGCCAAAGACCATGCAGGATACAATTGAATTCACAACGAAACTAATGGACAAGAAGATCAACACCTTTGCTGAACTTCAGGCCGAAAACAAGAGAAAGTTCGATGACACTTCCATGAACAATCAAAACCAATAGCATCCTCCCAAAAGGCAGAATGTGGCACGGGCTTACACTACTGGGCCTGGTGAGAAGAAACCTTACGGAGGATCTAAACCATTGAGCTCTAAATACAACTATCACCATCACGGGCAGTGTGCTCCCAAATGCCACAAGTGCAACAGATTTGGCCATCTGGCCCATGACTGTAGGAGTCCTGCAAATGCCAATATTGCTAACAACCAAAGGGGAACTAGGGCAGGTCAGAAAGCTACTTGCTTTGAGTGCGGAGCCTAGGGACATTTCAAGAGCGAGTGTCCAAAACTGAAGAACAACAACCGAGGCAACCTAGTTGGAAATGGTAATGCCGTAGCAAGAGCTTATGCTGTGGGCACTGCCAGAACAAACCCGAACTCCAACGTTGTCACGGGCACGTTCCTCCTAAACAACCATTATGCTATGATTTTATTTGATACTAGTGCCAATAGGAGTTTCGTGTCTACTACGTTTAGTTCTTTGATTGATATTGTACTAACTGCATTGGACTATGAATTTGACGTCGAGTTAGCTGACGGTAGAATAATTTGGGTTAATACACTTATTCGGGGTTGTACTTTGAATTTTCTGAACCACCCATTCAACATCGACTTAATGCCCGTAGAGATGGGTAGTTTTGACGTCATAATCGGCATGGACTGGTTATCAAAATATCAAGCCGTTATTGTCTGTGGTGAGAAGATCATTCGTATCCCCTTTGGAAACAAAGTCTTAATTGTTCATGGTGACGGAAGCAACAATGAACACGGGTCTCGATTAAACATCATCTCATGCACCAAAACCCAAAAATATGTGCTGAAAGGATGTCAAGTCTTTTTGGCACATGTTACCACGAAGAAGGCGGAAGACAAGTCGAAGAAGAAGCGACTTGAGGATGTACCTATTGTTCAAGATTTTCCCAAAGTATTTCCCGAGGACTTGCCGGGTATTCCACCAGCCCGACAAGTGGAATTTCAAATCGATTTGATACCTATGCTGCACCTGTAGCATAGGCACCTCATCGATTGGCTCCGTCCGAGATGAAAGAATTATCGGACCAACTAAAAGAGCTTTCCGACAAAGGCTTCATAAGACCCAGTTCCTCACCTTAGGGAGCTCCAGTCTTATTTGTCAAGAAGAAGGATGGATCATTCCGGATGTGCATAGATTACCAGGAATTGAATAAGCTAACGGTGAAGAACTGTTACCCGCTTCCAAGGATTGATGATTTATTTGATCAGCTTCAAGGGTCGAGTGTCTACTCGAAGATCGACTTGAGATTGGGTTATCATCAATTGAGGGTTCGTGAAGAAGACATTCTGAAGACCGCTTTCAAAACTCGTTACGGCCATTATAAATTTCAAGTTATGCCACGTGGTTTGACTAACGCACCGACTGTATTTATGGAACTCATGAATCAGGTGTGCGAACCATATTTGGATAAATTCATGATTGTCTTTATTGATGATATTCTGATATATTCGAAGAGCAAGCAAGAGCACGAAGAGCATCTCAAGTTAATCTTAGAGTTGCTTAAGAAAGAGGAGTTGTACGCAAAATTTTCAAAGTGTGAATTTTGGATTCCAAAAGTACAGTTCCTCGGTCACGTGATTGACATCTAGGGTATTCACGTGGATCCCGTTAAGATCTAATCAATTAAGGATTAGCAATCTCCTAAGAATCTAACAGAGATCCGTCAATTTTTAGGTCTTGCCGGTTACTATCGAAGATTCTTCGAAGGGTTTTTGAAGATCGCCAGGTTAATGACCAAGCTAACTTAAAAAAAGGTCAAGTTTGAATGGGGCGACAAACAAGAAGCATCTTTTCAACTGTTGAAGGAGAAGTTGTGCAATGCACCTATCTTGGCTTTACCTAAAGGAGCCGAGAACTTTATTGTTTATTGCGATGCTTCGCATAAGGGATTAGGTGCTGTGTTAATGCAGAATGAGAAGGTGATTGCTTATGCATCACAGCAACTAAAAATCCATGAGAAGATATACACCACCCATGACATGGAGTTAGGAGTAGTAGTGTTCACTCTGAAGATTTAGAGGCACTATCTGTATGGAACCAAGTGTACAGTGTTCACTGATCAAAAGAGTTTACAACACATCCTTGATCAAAAGGAGTTAAACATAAGGTAACGTCGTTGGCTAGAAATGCTTAGTGATTACGATTGCGAGATTCATTATCACCCGAGGAAAGCAAACGTCGTTGCTGATGCTTTGAGCAGGAAGGAGAGGTATAACCCACTGAGGGTTCGAGCCTTAGTTATGACTATTGGCTAAGATCTCCCCAAACAAATTCTAAAAGCTCAAATTGAAGCACAAAAACCAGAGAACTTTAAGAACGAAGATGTAGGAGGTATGATCAGGAAGGATATACCAAAGGAGAAGTTAGAACCCCGTGCAGATGAAATCCTATGCTTAAATGGCTAGAGTTGGTTGCCATGTTATGGTGATTTAAGGACGGTGATTATGCATGAGTCTCAAAAGTCGAAATACTCAATCCATTCGGGTTCTGACAAGATGTATCAGGACATGAAGAAGATATATTGGTGGCCTAATATGAAGGCCGACATAGACGTAGGAGGTATGATTAGGAAGGATATACTGAAGAAAAAGTTGGAACCCCACGCGGATGGAACTCTATGGCCTAAATGGAGAGTTGGTTACCATGTTATGGTGATTTAAGGACTGTGATCATGCACGAGTCCCACAAGACAAAATATTTTATCCATCCGGGTTTCGACAAGATGTATCAGGACATGAAGAAACTATATTGGTGGCCCAATATGAAGGCCGACATCGCCACCTATGTTCGCAATTTTTTGACATGTGCTAAGGTCAAGGCTGAACACCAAAGGCCATCGGGTTTGTTGGTACAACCCGAGATACCTCAATAGAAGTGGGATAATATCACTATGGATTTTGTCACGAAGCTTCCTAAGTCATCACAAGGTTATGACACCATTTGGGTGATTGTCGACCGACTTACTAAATCTGCACTCTTCTTACCAATGAGGGAAACTGATCCCATGGAGAAATTGGCGAGAATGTACCTAAAGGAGGTAGTTACGAGGCATGTAATACCCGTCTCAATCATTTGTGATCGTGACGGTAGATTCGCATCAAATTTTTGGAGGTTACTTCAGAAGGCTTTGGGTACTAGCTTGAATATAAGTACCGCGTATCATCCAGAGACCGACGGACAAAGCGAGAGGACTATTCAAACTCTCGAGGATATGCTACGTGCTTGTGTGATCGACTTTGGAAATGATTGGGTTAAACATTTGCCATTAGTTGAGTTTTCATATAACAATAGTTATCACGCTAGCATCAAGGATGCACCATTTGAGGCACTTTACGGTCGAAAGTGTCGTTCACCTATTTGTTGGGTCGAGGTTGGAGAAGTTCAACTCACCGGTCCAGAAATAGTTCAAGTGACAACCGACAAGGTCATTCAGATCAAGAAAATGATTCAATCCACTCATGACCGACAAAAGAGTTACGCTAATTTAAAGCGTAAGCCGATGGAATTTCAAGTTGGAGATAGAGTTATGCTTAAGGTTTCACCTTGGAAAGGGGTCGTATATTTTGGAAAACGGGGGAAATTAAACCCTAGGTATGTTGGACCTTTCAAGGTATTGGAAAAAGTTGAATCCGTTGCTTACAAGCTTGAGCTTCCTCAAGAGTTGAGTAGAATTCACAGTACATTTCATGTATCCAACTTGAAGAAATGTTATTCCGACGAACCATTAGCCGTTCTATTAGATGGACTTCATATTGATGATAAGCTCCATTTTGTGGATGAACCCGTAAAAATCATGGACCGAGATGTCAAATGGTTGAAGCAAAGCCGTATCCCAATTTTTAAGGTTCGGTGAGACTCTAGCAGAGGTCCTGAGTTTACATGGGAACGTGAAGACCAATTTCAAAAGAAGTATCCACATCTCTTCACCAAACCCGTACCTTCGTCAAGTGTCGCTACTTGAGCCTTGGGGATAAGGCTCTTCTAACGGGAGGAGACTGTAACATTTCACATTTTTAGGTCAATTTATGGCTCAAAACTTTCCATTATTTAGTTTTAGGCTTTTACGCGTTTGCTTTTAATTTTCATCGTTTAGTAAATCGCGTAAACTAAAAATCATCATTCAATGTAAATGGACACCAAGCAAGTTAAAGTTTACGTCAAGCAAGTGTTATATAATTATTATGAGTATAATTTATAACTTTTCATATTTTATTTTTATTGGTTACGTAAAACGCTTACGTTTCGCAATAAAATACGTTTAGGCATACCCGGAAGCACCAATACCCTTCTATACTTAAACAAATAACCACTTTATTACCCAATACCCAAAAAATAATTCATTTTCTCACTTAATAACACCCTTGGCCATATATACAAGGTATATACAAGAATTAAATCTTAATTCCACTAGTATGTTACTTTCCTAGTCATAACCTTACACAACAAGTACCTTAAATCCTATGTATCCATAAATGGGCTTGTCACATGTACTCCCTCCCCTCATATATGCGTCTCCCTCCTCCTAGGGAGGAAGAGAGCTCTTACATGTTTGTACTCCATACCACTCCCTAAACCATGTCTTTAAGGTTGTTTTATGTATTACCACTTTCTATATAAAGCAAGTCCTAGATTCATTTAACACACACAACATTCACTACCAATTTAACAAAGCTAAAACTCTCTCTTTTCCACTCCTATAGCCCACGGCTCATTTACGGCAATTAGGGTTTCATATAATTTTTGGTTCTAGCAAGATACAAGTGTACTAGTATCCTTAAGAGTATTATCTAAGGTGGTTAAGGTGTATTGGAAGCTTGAGAAATTATTAGTAACAAGGGTTTATATCAAGAAAGATTTCTAGGGTTTCAATATAGGGTTTCAAACTTGGGTTAAGTTTCTAGGGTTTAATCTTGTGTTCTTGTTCATCCTACATACTCCTAAGGTCTTCCTAAACTTTAATCTTCCTACTTTCATT